>JASAMW010006649.1:0-14140 GCA_030247985.1 Epsilonema sp. ZAB3_2
CCATAAAGTACGTCACGCTGAAATTCCTCCGCCAGACCCCCCCCCTCCCCCCCTCGTCACGCTAACGTCACGCTGAGCCTTACCCCCCCCTGTAGCGTGACGTCACGTTTCAGTATTGAATAGGGCATGCAATGTATGACGTACGTATGTACGTACTATGTATAGCTGTTGAATTTACTTTGTCTATTTCTACACAGTCGCTTGGTTTAGGACTCCTTGGAAAAGCCTAAAATAAAGTTCCTACTTTATGCAAGGTAATGCACCGACACCGATGAATGCTGCACTGAATAAAATTGCCAGTTTTTGGTGGTGTAATTTGGCCGTGACGTCACGTTAGCCGCCACCCCCCCCCCCCCCCCCCCCCCCACCATCGTCACGCTAACGTCACATCAGCCAGACCCCCCCCCCTCCCCCCTATTTCTGCGTGACGTACTTTATGGAGCTCCCCTCACGGGCAACATCGAGGTGCAGCAGCAGTCTTCTCCTCTTTCGTCTGTTGTCGACTCATCTGCGTTGGTGACAGTTCGAGTTGAATCGCTGGAGGTGCGTACTCTGTTGGACACTGGTTCTCAGATGAACATTGTCTCAGCGGCACTGATGAGGAAAGTAGCGGATGTGGTAGGGATGGAGCAGCTGCGTAAAGAGGCTCTTCGATTCACGGGCAACTGCAGGAATTACGACGGTTCGCCAATCACGACGCTGTCCTGCATCGTCAATTTGAACATATTGTTCAGAGGCAGAATTGCCAAGATTCCTTGCTTTGTGAATGAGGCAGCTACTGGAGACCAGCTACTGTTGGGCACGCCAGGACTCAGAGCTTTGGGTTTCGTCCTCACGCATGGACTGCGTGACAACGTCCTGGATCGCTGCCATATTCCCACCAATCCCAAACTGCAACCATTCCTAGTCCCGAGGGCGAATACTGCAATGGAAGAGCCGATGTCTTCTCCGAATGCAGCAAATGGTGAAAACTCACCATCGTCAAAACTGACATTTCGTGCATCACATTCGGCTGCTTCGCAGATGGTCAACTGTGCGACGGTGTTTCGTCACGGTCAGGGGAGACAGTACCCAGCGCGACAGATGCCCAAAAGCCCTAACTGGGTAATGTCAAAATTGACAAGAGCGGGCAAAGCGGCTGGACTACCTACAAACTCGGCGTCAGGTAGTGGGAAAGATGCTCCATTTGGCGAGAGGGCCAGAGGCGACAATAGCCCAACTACTGAGGGGCAACGGGGCAAAAAGTCTCGCTACAAACGGCGAACGCGAGCTCAGCACGGTCGAGCGCATGGTGTTTCTGTTGGTTCAGTACGTGCGGTGTCGACGTGTGTGGGTGGTGTGAGTATGCTTTCAGGACAGGCTGACAGATTTCAGCAGTCTACGTGCGCGGACCGTAGTAGCCGTAATTTGGACGTGTCAAGAGTGGACGCAACTTACGTGAGCGATCGCGGCAGCGGCGATTTTCGGCTCAACGCGGCTTATGGCAGCAACGGATCACGACAGGTGGACAAGAAGGAGGGAGACGCGCGTGTGGCGGTGTTGGAGAGAAGAAAAGCGGGAGACTGCAGCTGGCAACCGTCCAATGCGACGAGAGCTCGTATGAGCAAGCGGCGATTTCCCAGCGACGCGGCAGCATCTGCATCTTCTACATCACCGACCTTGGCGGCGAGCTCTGCATCTTCGATTCTTCGCTACGATCGGGAGCAGTTCATGGCTCTGCAGCTGCGCAAACCGTGTCCTACGTCAACGTCTACATGGTGTGACGACAGAGGATGGCAGGCTGGAAGCAGCTACGTGATGAGCGACAGACGCGCGCAGACTCCAGTCCACTTCTACGAGCAAAGGAACAGGCAAGGTGCGTGTTTGTTTGTCTCTGATTTTTCGTGTTTCTTTGGAGTTGTGTGTATGCACATGCCGGTCTACACTCGCTTCGTTCGGTACGGGCGCGAGTACTATTTGCTCAGTGGTATGTACATACACAACATCATGTGATTATACTGACGCATACTTTACTACGTACGGTACGATTATCTTGTGTCTTGTGTGTTACATAGCTACGCGTATTGTTGTACATAAATGGGTTGTGTACTAGTACGGTGCTTTGGACATAACACGGGTAGCTATGTACGATACCAAGAGTGCATAAGTGTTTGCATACCTCTTGTTTGTGTTTTCTCGGTACTTCTTGCTACTTGCTCACCGACTTCTCACGGCTTTGCAAGGCATCAGGAGCTGCCTTATTTCTCCCGGGGGCATGTGTAGAGCAGGAAGATAACAATGATCAGTCTGACACCCCTAATTACCGTACGATGTATTGATGTGCAGTTGCGTACGACGAACGTAACGTAGGCAGAGCCAGAATGGTTCGACAAGTTTCGTTTGTACGTTTTGTTTATCACCAATCAATAGTGAGTTCAAGTATATCGTGTTTATGCTGGTTGGTTCGTTTGTTGTTGTTGTTGTGCTAACAAGAAGACTTTTATTGGTTGAAGCTGCGAGAGAAGTTTTGCTACTGAAACAGGCGAAAGCCATCATCCCTCCATACGTATTCTTGTATTATTATTGCCCTGTGTACGGTGCACGTGGATGCGAGCGACGCAGGAGCTGGAGACGAAACGGAACGGAGATTGCAGCGTGAAGCCTACTGTTGGTACTACGCTGGCTGTAGCAGACTTCAATTGCTATTCGGTGGCAATCGGCAGCTGTCAACAGAACACAGCTGTGGATCTACGTTGCATAGCTCAGGTGCAGACGAACTTATGCTGTAGGATGTGTGTATTGGGGTCACTGTACGTACGTGCATGCTGTACATATACGTGTAGGTATAGTGAGTGCAGTAGGAACGTAGACAGCCCGAAGACCCCTCAAACACTCCACTTTATACTACTGTTTCGTGTGACAAAAATGTGTCAAGTCCACTAGTTGAAGCGATTGAAAATATTTCTAGCTGGATTGAAAAGTGGCAAATGAGCATAGCCTCTAGTAAATGTGTGGTACTCAGCTTAGGTAGAAAAAATCCAAGGCGCGATTACTTTATAGGCAACGCCGTACTAAAACGTGAAACATCTGCCCGCGATCTTGGCGTCATAATTACCAGTAAGTTGTCGTTTTCTGAGCATTGTACCCGTATAAGCAACCTAGCTTTGACCGCCGTTGGCAAATTATTTCGTGTATTTTCCTCGTCTGACTGCTTTTTACTGGTGCGTGCTTACTGCATTTTTGTACGACCCATTCTCGAATCTTTTTCGCAGGTATGGAACCCCCACACAAAGAAAGACATCCGCCGATTGGAGCGAGTCCAAATACGGTTTGTTCAGCGTTTGTGTGCCAGATGTAGGATGAACTATAATTATCCGTTTCCGTTTGTGTCTTATTCATACCGTATGCAGTGCAAATTTCTAGGACTTCATAGCTTAGAATATCGCCGTATGGTCCATGATCTTACCTTCTGTTACAAACTGGTGAATGGCGCTACTGCTGTAAATAGTGTAAATTTTATCGTCGTAAATGCAAACAAAACTAGGGCCGGATCCCTCAGCAAACTATCAGCAAAACATTCAAACCTTGATGTCAGAAAGTTTTTCTATAGTAACCGTATCGTAAATTGTTGGAATCTGCTTGACGTGCGTACGGTTCACTCCAACTCGCCAGCCTCTTTCGCTGCTTCCCTCGAAAAACACTCAGAAATTGAGCGCCTCCTTCGGGTTTACAACTTTTAGCTTTTGCTTTACTGTAAGTGTATTGTCGTATACTGTAAACATCTTCAATGCTGTTCGTTTGACAAATTAGCTATCTCCACCTAAAGTCCGTACAGCTTGTTCTGTTGCACTACTCAATATGCAGTACTGTATGTATTCACATATCCGTACAATGTTGTGTGGTCTGCAGTGCATTCCGCTGTTATGGGCTGGTGTGTTCTCTTTATTTCACCGTTTGTTGAATAAAGATATTGATTGATTGAGATCTGGGTATATATGAAGATCATTTACCTATGTACTGTCATTTATGTATTGTTGAATGGTACAGATACAGATATTGATGCAACACTCAAAACTGTACAACCATTTTACTGAGTAGTAGTACAAAAACAATCGTCGATTACATGCCTGCACTTGCAGTGCAAAAATATCACCACTGACCGTGGACATTGCTCATGTGCATGGCGCGCCCTACCCCCCCCCCCCCCCCCCCCCCCACCGTGGATCCACGTGGACATGAGGCTCGGGTGGGAGGGGGGACCCCCCTCACCCCCCTGTGTCCACGTAAAATGTAAATGGTCCCTTATGCGCTCTGGGATTGGATCGACGAGAAGGAACGGTTTGGTCACGTGCCTTTCTTTCGTGCTGGCTTGACGCAAGGAGGGAGGAATAGGAATGTTATTGATATCTCAGGACAGGACCGGCCAGAAGGTGCGCCTTGCTGCCCATGGCGTCATACGATTCAGACAGCAGAGAGATGGGAGGATAAGGGGATCAACACCTCTGAGTTAGGCAGGAGTCATAGGCTCCTTCCTACCCTAATCCTCTGTTTGCACACGCTGCACACATACTGTACTAGCTTGGTAAGGACAAGCAATAGCAATAGCGTATTAGCCTCTCTCGATAACAGCGTGCGTGCTTCTCAACCTGTACGTGGCTAAAGGTGCAGCATTTATCACACTCACGCGCGCACACCTGTAGTATTTTTTTACAAAATGAATGCAAAACTTGCAAGACAAAGAAAGAAAATTTGCAAGTTTTCTATACATTTTGTAAAAAAATTTACTACAGGTGTGTGCGCATGCGTGTGATAAATGCTGCACCTTAGCCAGGTGCAGGTTGAGAAACACGCACTCTGTTATCGAGAGAGGCTAATACATGGGCAGAGGGAGAGAGGGAGCGTTTATTAGCGTGTCTTAATTAGGAGGAGCGAGACGGAGGGAGAGGTCTACAGTACGATTCTTCACTAACTATCACACACAAAAAATAACTCGCCAACGAAGACATTCTGAAAGAATCTGTCAAAACCTCCACGGCTAATTTTCAGCGAGATTTCCAAATAAAAAAACCGTTTGCTTCTATCTGCTCTCAGTGTCGAGATCTCGCCGATTTCCTTATGTACTAAAATCGCCAAAATGGGCGTCGACCATTGGGCAATTCTAAACCTCGCAAACGCCCGATAAATCAAAAGTGGTAGAAATGTGCATACGTGACGAAAATAAAAATGGGCATCGGGCGTACAGGGTCGTGGGGTGTCGTGGTTTAGCGTCTGCCAAATTTTGACGCGATTTCAGTACATAAGGAAATCGGCGAGATCTCGACCCTGAGAGCAGAAAGAAGCAAACGGCTTTTTGATTTGGAAATCCCGCTGAAAATTAACCGTGGAGGTTTTGACAGATTCCTTCAGGATGTCTTCGTTGGCGAGTTATTTTTTGTGTGTGATAGTTAGTGCAGAATCGTACTGTAGCAGCGCGTCTGATCGGCTTTATAGAAACGAGGGAGGAGGCGAAAACGCCACGTGGTTGCTTCAGCGTCGGTTCTCTATCCGATCCTAGCTGTCGTTCCTCAGTTGACCAATCACTAGCTGAGTGAACAAGATGAACTGCTTAGTGCGTTTAGGAAGCTCATTTTTCCCCGGGGAGTCCATGATAGCGATTGCATCTGCTGCAACCATCGCTTGTACGGCGTTTCGAACTGCCAAATTCACACTGAATAACGTGGGCCCCCACGTTTCAAATGTTTTTCACAGACTTTGTACACTGAAACGCAATACAACAATGATGACAATGACTATGTGTAGTACAAACCATGTACATCACACGCATAATCTCCATGTACTACATACATACCGTGTGCGTTCAATGCGAATCGCCACACGGCTCTCACATCGGCCCTCGAAAGTCTTGCGTAGCGTTTTATTTAACCAATTCCTTCCACTTATTTTTCTCGTCTTCCGACATAGATGTCCAAGCTTGATCTGCCACATCGACGTACTCTCGAATTGGCCCCTGATAGCTTGCCGCTTCCATAACCGCTGTCAAGTGTAGGAAAAAGCCAGAAATTCTATTCAACCGACGTCCTGCCATTTTTTTACTGATCCGACCGTGTGGTGGGTTCTGTCTGATCGAGTTCAAGTGAGTAGTTGGCGTTGATGGTCAATCATCAGAGTAAATAATGGATTGAAAATCTTGATAAGCCGGATTAGCGAGACAGTCGAATAATGGATTGGCCAGACAGCCAGAAGGTCAGGTGATGAAGCAGACAGCAGGAAGCGTCGATTGTTTGCATAGTACAGACAACGTCTCCATACAGATAACGTATGGAGACATAACGTAATCAGTCAACAACTCTGTTCAGCAGCAGTAAAACGAGGACAAAGGGCACTGCCGCATAGAACAGAGCACCACACTTATTGGCGTAGTGCCGAGGAAGAGGAATCAGTAATAATTAGAAACTGTAATGGTAAGCACAAGCAAAAAAATTATAGGTACCTAGGTGCAAGCCAAAACTTGGGCAAAAAAGTGCTGTGATCGCAGGCAAGAGCAGGGATGCAGTAACATTTAGTACAGTCCAGTTAAAATTTGATCCGGCAATATGTGGAGGTGGCCGATGAGCGATGGACGCATCTGTCCAACTCTCACAAGAAGCAGTGGAAATACCTGGAGAAAGCGCTGCACCCGACTTTGGATGGCCATCATAAGAGAGAGCCAGGGAGCGTATGATAATCGTACATGTGGTGTGTACATACGCATACAGTACACGGAGTCATTGGTCATCATTGTTCGTGTTGCGTTTCAGTGTACAAGGCGTGCGAAAAGCAGCTCAAACGCGGAACACCGACCTTATTCAATGTCAACCTGGCGGTCCGAAACGAAGTACAGGGCTTGTTGGTGGCAGATGCACTCCACTCGCCGTCCTGGACATCGACAATTACCGTACCATAATATGGTACGGTAATTGTATGTATGTACAGTACATAAAGACGATGCTAACATATTATGTTAGCATCGTCTTTATGTACTGTACATACATACATACATTTGCTATTGTATTTTCTATGTATGCTGGTGTATTTTTTGGCTGTTATCTTGCTTGCAGATGTCAGCTGACTGGGATTGAAAATCGATTTGCAGATTGAGTGGATACAATGATTGGTGGTGTGGTGTCACACAATTTTTTGTATAGGTGTTTGCTATGGCGCAGTGATCGTATGGTCGGGTATGTACCAATAAACCTTGCTACGCATTAAACCTCAAGATCTCAAACTTCAAGTATAGGCCTAGTAGTCGCAAAGCTGCAAGAAGAAAACTGTCTAACAACGAACCAACCTCTCAACACCTCGTAACTTTTCCCGACTCCTCATCCTCAAAGCAACCACTCTTCACCTCGCAACCAAAGGCCAGTTCAAGTCTAGCACTGCAGCGCGCGCAAAGTGTCTTGTGTGGTTCCGTATCCAGCACCGGCAATCCTGGTGCTTGCAAGGGTTCAGTGCCATTGGGTAACAACCGGAGAATGAGTATCTATCTTCCAACACTTCCAGGATCGTTCGACTCAAAAAATGGCCCACGTCACCTCTGGCAAGTACAGTTGGTGGCAGCTGCCAGCTGGTGCAGGTCGCCAACAAGGATCAACTGCGCCGAAGGTCCAGGCTGTAACGATGTGGCCTGGCCACCGAAAGCAGCATCGGCCGCGTCGCTTGCGACACCTCATCAACCAAAACGTGCATAAAGCGATCGCTGTCGCTCACATCGTCCATTCCTGCTCGTAATGCTTATCGTCCATTCTGCTTGCCGCATTGCTGTCTTTCAATACTTCCTAGAGAAAGCACATAATATAATATGCATGTACAGTATGTATGTATGTATGTATCAAGGTAGACGCGATAGCGGAACCTCGAGAGGCTCACGAACGAGGCTCCGCCGCGTCCCACCTTACTTAGTCATGTGTAAATAGGAGTGACGGAAATGAAAACACACATTTGCTCATAACTCCCGAGCCAAGAGGCGGATTGAGCTGAAATTTTAGAAGAAGATGCCCCCTATGGGTACGTATCTGCGGGCAAAATTTCAGCTCGATAGGCCCACTGGTTAGGGCGCTACGGCGAAAAACTTATTTTTGAATAATGTCAGGCTCTTATATACTGAAAACTTGTGACCTTCATAACTTTTCAACCAGTCGAGGGATTGAACTCGGTTTTTTTTTAAAAGATGGGAAATGTAAAGATCTTGGCAAAGTGGTCCGAGCACTTTTTGCGTTTAAGGCCTCTGACACCCTTAAAATTGCGATTTTGTGGTAAAAATAGTTGCAAAGTTAGCCAGCATACTCCTCCCTGGATTTTTCTTGGATCTGAGTGGTAGGTATACCAAAAGATAGGTCTCACTCTACTCTCGATACGAATTTTTTTAGATTTTTAAAATTCGCTTCGGTTCTCGAGTTATGAGCTGTCAAAGTTGGCTGTTTTTAAGTTTGGCTTTAGCAATACTTAAGGACGCGACAGACAGGTGAAAAGAATGCCTTCTGCATTGTTGAGGTCACATAGCATACCATTCGATTCGTCCTCAAAAGATCTATCGATTGCTGGCCACTGCGACATGCTTATGCCTGATTCACATAGTAAAAAATGTATTCACATGGACAAAGGTCGCAAAAAGTGCTATTTTTTCCAAAGTTGACAACTTGTAGGCTTGTATGACATACCATTAGATTTGTCTAAGCAAGATCTATCGATTGGAAACAATCGCCGCGGCTTATTTTCGCTCGAAATGGGTACACTCTACGTATAAATAGTGGCACATTGACCAATCAGCAGCCAACTTTTCGTGGCGCGTTGACCAATGGTAAGGCTAGAAGGAAAAGCGAAGGCAAGCTTCTCCTCCCTTTTGATTGACAAGTCCCGATTTTATGACTCCTTTGATTGACAGATCGAAAAGGGAGAGAGGAAGTGAGCGTCCAGCGCGAGGTTTTATTACCCCTCCCTTCTCATCTTTTAAACTGCAGTGCAGGCAGACTTTGTTTTTCTCAAACATACATACGTATGTGCTGTGTACGTACATAACATACTGTACATACTGCCGCTTCTGTTGGTCACTCATCCAGGACAAAAGAACGCAAATCACAGCTTCATTAGTGTCGTACACAAATTATTGTAAAGAAAATTTCGCTGCTACGTACGTACCTACTGTATGCTCAAACTAATATTAGTACATTATGGTCTAGCGAGCACAAGAATATAGGCACGTATCTCTACGTACGTACCGTACATGTACATACTGTGTGCACAGCACAACATAAGCTAATTACATAGGGCGCTGAGCTTACAACGTATCATAACGAGAGAAGGGAGTCGAAGTCGAAGGTCGCTGGCCATTCCCCCTTCCCCTTCCCTTCATTCTACGCACCTACTGCTGGCTAGCAGAGGCAGGGAGGGAGGGGTAATAAAACGGGCTATGTGTCAATCAAAGCTCTTCTACTATTACAAATGTGTCAATCAAAACGATCACCTGACCCTTATTAGCTCTATGGCTATTGGCGAAAAAATCGGGAGGAGCCTGGCAAAAAGTGTACTCAGATTCAGAGTTTTTATGCCGCGGCGAATTTCTACATGCTCGTTTCCAATATGCCTGATTCACATAGTTTTTAGTTATTCACGTAACATACATAATTATAAAAGAAAACAAAAATGAGCTAAATGTAGGCATATGGAACACCATTCGATTCGTCTTCAAAAGATCTATCGATTGCTGCCCACTGCGACATGCTCATGCCTGATTCACATAGTTAAAATGCATTCACATTGATGAAAGTCGCAAAAAAGTGTTATATTCTTCAGTTTGGCGATTTGTAGGCATGTGAGATTCCATTCGATTCGTCTTTGCAAGATCTATCAGTTGGGAATAATTTCTAACATGCTTGTACCCAATATGCCTGATTCACATAGTTCTAATGTATTTCCTGCTCACTATAAACTAATCACATGCACCATCGTTCTCCACAACTCCTATCCCCTCTCCCACCCCCCCCGCCTCCCCCCACGCCAGCAACCCAGGCCCCCCCAGACACATAACTTTTCTGTGTTGTCCCCGTTGTCCTTAGTTTTAACCAACCAACAAGCTACCGATATTGCTAAACTAAGCCTAGACTAGTTAATAATCGACCTTCTAGCTAGACAAACTAACACACAACCACCAAACAACCACCTCACCACCCTCTCACCCGTACCCCCAACACCTCCCTCCAACCATTTATAGATATATATAATAATCACAACAATACATAGAAAAAACAACCATATACATAGCATAGTCCTAACACAAACCACATCATAAATAACCACTCATTCAAACTAACTTAATTAAATCAATCATCAAAATAATAACACAACTCACCTTCTACAAAACAACACAAAATAAATCATATCACCCACAAACACATCCACTACAAACAATTAACCTCCCCACACAGACTCCCCCTAGACACCCATATTATTATTATTATTATTATTATTATTATTATTATTATTATTATTATTATTATATATATATAAATTATAATATATATAATTAAAGTATTTAAACACAATACAAAAAAAACAAAAAAACACCACACACATTAAACTACACCCAACACAAAACAACAAACACACACCAACACAGAACCCAGAACCAGAACACTACACAAACACAGAACAAAATAAACAAAATAAATAAAATAAATACCATATTCAAACAAAACATACACTAAAACCACCAAAACAAACACACCACAACACCCCACAAACACTCACCAAAAAAAACAACCCTCTTTATCAAACAAAAACACAAACACAAAACCCCAAAAAACCAAACACCACCCCCCCCAAGCCAAGACAAAACACTAGTAGAAGAGCTTTGATTGACACATAGCCCGTTTTACTACCCTCCCCCTCCCTGCCTCTGCTAGCCAGCAGTAGGTGCGTAGAATGAAGGGAAGGAAGGGGAATGGCCAGCGACCTTCGACTTCGACTCCCTTCTCTCGTTATGATACGTTGTAGCTCAGCGCCCTATGTAATTAGCTTATGTTGTGCTGTGCACACAGTATGTACATGTACGGTACGTACGTAGAGATACGTGCCTTTTCTTGTGCTCGCTAGACCATAATGTACTAATATTAGTTAGAGCATACAGTAGGTACGTACGTAGCAGCGAAATTTTCTTTACAATAATTTTGTAGACACTAATGAAGCTGTGATTTGCGTTCTTTTGTCCTGGATGAGTGACCAACAGAAGCGGCAGTATGTACAGTATGTTATGTACGTACACACACATACGTATGTATGTTTGAGAACGACAGAGTCTGCCTGCACTGCAGTTTAAAAGATGAGAAGGGAGGGGTAATAAAACCTCGCGCTGGACGCTCACTTCCTCTCTCCCTTTTCGATCTATCAATCAAAGGAGTCATAAAATCGGGACTTGTCAATCAAAAGGAAGGAGACTTGCCTTCGCTTTTCCTTCTAGCCTTACCATTGGTCGACGCGCCACGAAAAGTTGGCTGCTGATTGGTCAATGTGCCACTATTTATACGTAGAGTGTACCCATTTCGAGCGAAAATCAGCCGCGGCGATTGTTTCCGAATCGATCGATCTTGCTTAGACAAATCTAATGGTATGTCATACAAGCCTACAAGTTGTCAAGCTTTGGAAAAAATAGCACTTTTTGCGACCTTTGTCCATGTGAATACATTTTTTACTATGTGAATCAGGCATAAGCATGTCGCAGTGGCCAGCAATCGATAGATCTTTTGAGGACGAATCGAATGGTATGCTATGTGACCTCAACAATGCAGAAAGCTTCTTTTCACCTGTCTGTCGCGTCCTTAAGTATTGCTAAAGCCAAACTTTAAAAACAGCCAACTTTGACAGCTCATAACTTGAGAACCGAAGCGATTTTTAAAAATCTAAAAAAATTCGTATCGAGAGTAGAGTGAGACTTATCTTTTGGTATACCTACCACTCAGATCCAAGAAAAATCCAGGGAGAGAGATATGCTGGCTAACTTTCAATTATTTTTACCACAAAATCGCAATTTTAAGGGTGTCAGAGGCCTTAAACGCAAAAAGTGCTCGGACCACTTTGCCAAGATCTTTACATTTCCCATCTTTTAAAAAAAAACCGAGTTCAATCCCTCGACTAATTTGAAAAATTTATGAAGGTCACCATTTTCCATGTATATAAGAGCCTGACATTATTCAAAAATAAGTTTTTCGCCGTACGCCCTACCGGTGGGCCCTATCGAGCTGAAATTTTTGCCCGCAGGTCGTACCCATAGGGGGCATCTTCTTCTAAAATTTCAGCTCAATCCGCCTCTTGGCTCAGGAGTTATGAGCAAATGTGTGTTTTCATTTCCGTCACTCTATTTACACATGACTAAGTAAGGTGGGACGCGGCGGAGCCTCGTTCGTGAGCCTCTCGAGGTTCCCGCTATCGCTCATCTTGATACATACATACATACATACTTACATGAGCATATTATATTTTCTTTCTCTAGGAATTATTGAAAGACAGCAATCGCAGGCAGATGGACGATAGCATTTCGAGCAGAATGACGGGAGCGACAGCGATCGCTTTATGCACGTTTTGGTTGATGAGGTGTCAGCAAGCGACGCCACCGATCTACTTCGGGCCGGCCCTCGTTACAGCCGTGGACCTTCGGCGCCGCTGATCCTTGTTGGCGACCTGCAGCCAGCTCAGCTGCCACCGACTGTACTTGCCAGAGGTGACGTGGCCACTTTTTGGTCGAACGATCCCTGAAAATATTGGAAGATCGTACTCATTCTCCGGTTGTTCCCATGGCCTGACCCTTGGCACCAGGTTACAGTGTGCTGAGATACGGAACCACAAGACACTTTGCGCGCGCTAGTCTGGCTTGCTGCGTTTGGTTGCGAGGTCAGAGTGGTTGCTTTGAGGATGAGAATCCGGGGAAAAAGTTACGAGGTGTTAGAGTTTTCGTTTTAGACAGTTTTCTTCTTGCAGCTTTGCGACTACTAGGCCTATACTTGAAGTTTGAGATCTTGAGGTTTAATGCGTAGCAAGGTTTATTGGTACATACCCGACCATACGATCACTGCGCCATAGCAAACACCTATACAAAAAAATTGTGTGACACCACACCACCAATCATTGTATCCACTCAATCTGCAAATCGATTTTCAATCCCAGTCAGCTGACATCTGCAAGCAAGATAACAGCCAAAAAATACACAGCATACATAGAAAATACAATAGCAAATGTATGTATGTATGTACAGTACATAAAGACGATGCTAACATAATATGTTAGCAGTGTCGTCTTTATGTACTGTACATACATACCGTACAGTATTATGGTACGGTAATTGTCAATGTCCAGGACGGCGAGTGGAGTGCATCTGCCACCAACAAGCCCTCTATCTGTTCGTTTCGGACCGCTCTACATTGAATAAGGTCGGTGTTCCGCGTTTGAGCTGCTTTTCGCACGCCTTGTACACTGAAACGCAACACGAACAATGATGACCAATGACTCCGTGTACTGTATGCGTATGTACACACCACATGTACGATTATCATACGCTCCCTGGCTCTCTCTTATGATGGCCATCCAAAGTCGGGTGCTAGCGCTTTCTCCAGGTATTTCCACTGCTTCTTGTGAGAGTTGGACAGATGCGTCCATCGCTCATCGGCCACTTCCACATATTGCCGGATCAAATTTTAACTGGACTGTACTAAATGTTACTGCATCCCTGCTCTTGCCTGCGATCACAGCACTTTTTTGCCCAAGTTTGGCTTGCACCTAGGTACCTATAATTTTTTTGCTTGTGCTTACCATTACAGTTTCTAATTATTACTGATTCCTCTTCCTCGGCACTACGCCAATAAGTGTGGTGCTCTGTTCTATGCGGCAGTGCCCTTTGTTCTCGTTTTACTGCTGCTGAACAGAGTTGTTGACTGATTACGTTATGTCTCCATACGTTATCTGTATGGAGCATTTGCTATATACTGCAAACAATCGACGCTTCCTGCTGTCTGCTTCATCACCTGACCTTCTGGCTGCGTTCTGGCCAATCCATTATTCGACTGTCTCGCTAATCCTTATCAAGATTTTTCTCAATCCATTATTTACTCTGATGATTGACCATAAACGCCAACTACTC
>JASAMW010006650.1:0-54299 GCA_030247985.1 Epsilonema sp. ZAB3_2
TTATACCGTCGAACGGCAACAAGTGAGCACAAACAATAGGTTGAATGAGCAGCAATATCAATGGAACAGCACGCCAGCAAATTGCGCAATCTGCGTCCGAACCCCATACGCTTGGAAATTTCTCGATCGTTCCACCCAGAGCGCGACAATTCAATTCAATTCATTCATTGACAACAACTGGTTTTTGTTGTAGAGTTAAAAGCTACTGAAATAACAAAAGTGAGTAATTTAATTGCACGATAAACAGCATGTGTCGTCAATCCCGAATGCTGTACTGTACCACATATAAGCGTAACAACCTACAGTACCTAAGCTGGCATGATATTTTATTTTATGGAAATCAAACTGTCCACAAGCGCTACTCACCACTGTGCGGAGAATAATGCTTTCCCCGTCGGGGCTATATGAATGACGCATTCAAAAATGGAGTCATACAAAATGAGAAACAATCGAACAATAACAATACGTACTGTACATGCACTCATGCACTTAATACTCATACAGTACGTAGTACAGATGCCTCAGCAAATAAAAGCGCTGTGTGCGCCGTCATTGGGCATCCACTGTAATCAAGCTCAGAACTGTACATCTGGGCGTCAAAACGAGAGTCCGGTGAAGAGCGAGGTTTTCCGAAAGAACCGACGTCATGAGGTTGGCTACTCCTTTGTCGGTCTGCTTGGCAGTGTTGGCTATGCTGTCTTACCCGCTGTTGCCACAAGCCGCCAAGAAGGCAAGTGAAAGCAGCGAAGGCAAATCAAAATCGTCAGAAGAGAGCAACTCCATTGACTCGGTGGAAGCAGCAGAAGACTGCGGACCAGGACCAGAAGTGGACGACGAGAAGTGTCCTCCGATATGGAAGCTAAATGCAGAGCGACTGGTGGAGTCAGAAGTGGAAGCAGCTGCGTTCAAAGCTGGCGCCACTCCCGCCGTTATGGCAAACTGCAAGAAGAACATGAAGTTCGTCCGCCAGAAGCTGGCCGCCAAGCACGGAGTAAGAACGTAAACTATACTGTATGTACGAAATGTAAAAAGGTGAACATGAGCAATTTATCCTCATACTTCGATGGTCGCAGCGACCAAAATGCGATCTTTAGTTTCTAGTAACTAATTAGTAGTATTGTATCGCATTAGTATCGCAACATGTAAATATGTATACTAACGCATTAGTATCGCATGCGATTGCATTGCGGTCACATTGGTAGCAAAGAAGCTGTAGTACATATAACATATGCACAAAACAGTGAAGATTCGGTATGTGCGGTGTACAGTTGCCGATTCCTGATGATGAAAAAGCATCGAGTATATGCGTGGATGACACTGTGGTCACGGATGATCAAGCTGCTGCTTGGGCGGAGGAACTGAATGGTGGGAAGCCGCTTCATCCGCACGACAACCGCGGTAGACGAAAGAAACGCGAGTTCACCATACATAACTCCTGGCTCTGGCCCAACGGCGTCGTCTACTATCAGTTCGACTCCAGTCTATCAGCCAGCTATCGCACTGTGGTGCAGCAGGCAATCAACGCCTATCAGGCGCAGACGTGTCTGAGCTTCGTCAACGCTGCCATTCAGCCCTATCTGTCCATTCAAGGCAGTTCCAATGGATGCTGGTCATACATTGGCCGTGTCATAAATGTTCAACCCTTGAACCTCGGCTCAGGATGCGGAACGGTACATACATACGCCTTCAACTAACACCAACCATATTTTTGGTATCACGGTAATATGTGCAAACGGCGACGTTGCGATACATACAGATACACGTACATACAATACGTACGTATGTGAAGTACCTACTGTATGTTATGTACCACTGTACAGATAGGAGTTGCAATGCATGAACTGATGCACGCTATCGGCGTATACCACGAGCAGTCCAGACCGGATCGCGATTCCCACATCGCCATACAATGGGGAAATATTATCTCTCAGTATGTCGGCAACTTCTACAGCTGTGGCGGAAGCTGTCGCAATCCACAGACTCCATACGATTTTGCTTCCGTCATGCAATACGGGCCTGGGGTAAGGCAGAGCAAGCGGTCCACAATATCTTGCTGTCGCTCAATAAGAGCAGTAGTAACTTATATAAAACGCAGTGCAGTACATCATGATACCTATTCGATACACGCGCTACGCACTGCGGCGTATACATACATACACCTGAGGAATACAGGACAGAGGGACTACTTTTTGTTTTTACTGTGCGCTGCATGTGCTTTGCTTCTTTCTGCAGGCGGTATCTTCGAATGGAAACCCAACCATCCTCGCCCACAATTCCGTCAATACAAAGAGTTTGGGCTGGCGAGGCCCGGCCACCTTCTGGGACATCAGACAAATAAATTTGGTCTACTGTCCAAGTACGAAAGTACCCTATAACAAGGTGTCGCATCTCAGCTGTAGGCTATCGTGCATAGGCAGTAGGCTTTCAGTGTATTTCAAGCTTTCAGCTACTGTACGTGTTGTACAAAAAGCGCGCGCAGAGCTACGCCCGATAAGCGACAAAAGCGTCCCAAGAGCATAATCAGGCGCATTTCTACGTGTACTGTATTTTCCACAGGTCACTGTGGTGGTGGCAATGGTCAATGCAAAAACAATGGCTACCCAAATCCGCGGAATTGCGCGGTCTGTGTCTGTCCAGAAGGATATGGTGGTGCCGATTGCGGGAGCAGATACAACGGTATGCTTTCCTATCCGTACATGACTTCATTCTCATCTAGGTCAAAGTAAAAGTACCTAACCAAAATGTGTGATTCCGTATTCCATGCAGTAAATGGATGTGGAGCAGAACTGACAGCCACGGCCAACTGGCAGACAACTGGTGTGCCGAATAATGCTTGGTTGGCCAATACAGTCTGCGTTTGGTGGATCAATGTATACAACTATTGATGGTCATCATTCTTTACTATTGCCACTAGCCACATTCATCGCATAATGTAGTGTACTTACATACTTGTACATGCACCTACTGCATGTACGCCAGCACGAAGCACTGGAGCTTTCTTATCATTTTATGCTGTAGTCCCCAAAAGGCACTCAGGTGCAGTGGCAAATAACGCGACTTCGCACCTGGTACAATGTACTCACTAGCGGCACCCAATACTGCGGAGTTCAGTACCTGGAAATGCGATACTCCACTGATCTTACGGCTGTTGGAGAACGGTAATATCCCAATTCTGTCGCTCGTTGTACTGTAGTTGTCTTACACAATAGTACGACGCGCTTTCTCAACCCTCCCCCAGAATAGCGCGTGCAGTATTTACCTTCGTCTTATTATGCAAATACGCAAATTTTGAAAGGAGTAAAACCTGAGTAAAATAAAATGAAATATAAATAAATAAATAAATAAATAAATAAATAAATAAATAAATAAACAAATAAGAAAGAATAAAATAAAATAAGAATAAAATAAAACGAAAAGAGGGAAAAATACAACAGGAACAAGGATAGGTGAAAGAACGAAGAAAGATGATTTTCTTCTCCTTCACAGTTTTCTATTTCTCATAAGCGATTTTAAAATGCACAAAAAGACGATGGTAAATAAATACTGCACGCGCCATTCTGGGGGTAGGGTTGAGAAAGCACGTCGTACATACTGTACTATATCGTGTAAGCCGAATAGACACAAAAGTGCTGGTGTGCACATGCACATTCCCCTATATGCTAGCACACAGCCAGCAATTTGTTCAGATTTTGTGGCACAAGCGGAACCAATGTTCGAACTTCTGCAACGAACAGGATCATTGCCATCTTGCATGATCCCAATGATCAATACGCACCGCTGTGGTACATGGGCTTCGACATTTCTTTCCGTTATGGTAAGCGCGTAACGTATTTACTATTTACGCACTGCGCATGAATGAGCCCCCTGCCGCTCTTACAAAAGGGACAAACATTTTTCCCCAGAAGCATCCAAGTTCCTAAATTTTCACGTCGTAATCTATACACAGAGTGTATCATAAGTAACTGAACCAAACCCGACGCCTATTACTGCCAGAACTTAGAGGGGAACTTTGGGCGGAAAGTTCGAGGTAAGCCTGCATGCATCATTCGATAGAGCATAAAAAATGCTGCAAAACGGACCAAGTCCCATCCCTCTACGTTGCGTCGTTCTTGAGTTGGTACAGGTAAAAACTGATCAGTGAACGGGAAACTCAACTTGAGACGTTGAGAGCACGTAGGGTATGTAGCTCGCTAACCATTGCACCGATCGGAATAATTTTGCTACCACCGTCTGCTCCGTGTTGAGTTTTACATTTTTGTTGTATACAGTTTCGCTGTATCTTCACTGCCTGTGGAATGAGAGGCCAAAAAACAGGTGTCGTTGCGCAGTTTAGCACATATTTTGTCCGTGTATGAAATACTGTATGTGCTAAACTGCGCAACGACACCTGTTTCTTTGGCCTCCCATTCCACAGGCAGTGAAGATACAGCGAAACTTTAAACAACAAAAATGTAGAACTCAATACGGCGCACACGGTAGTAGCAAAATTATTTAGATCGGTCCAATGGTTAGCGAGCTATGTACGTGCTATCAAGTTGAGTTTCCACCGTTCACTGATCAGTTTTTGCCTGTAACTCAAGAACGACGCAATGTAGAGAGATGGGGACTTGGTGGTGCGTTTTGCAGCATTTTTAATGTTCTATCGAATGATGCATGCATGCTTACCTCGAACTTTCCGCCCAAAGTTTCCGTTTACAACCTTGGTGAGAATTTTGTCGGGTTTCTTGCTAGCGGTCGCTAAGGATTCTAAGTTTTTGCATGCATAATTTGAGCGGTATCCGTCTTGTACAGGGTGTCTCACGTAGACCTCGCCTAACGATCCAGCCTTTTAACTTCCGTATTACAACAGAAGCTGAAATTTTGTCCTCAGAAACCCAAGAAAATAGCGAACTTTTGTGGCAAAATTTGAGCCAGATAGGCTCAAAGCGAACGAAATTACAGGCTTGGAACTTTTGGACCCTGTTTTTTATCATATTCCGCACTGGGCATGGTTTTGAGATAAAATCTTCTGCTCAGCATGGTCAAGCAGCTCATCCAACACGGCAAAATGGTGGAACAACAATGACTGAACGACATCACATTCCGGAACACAAAGGATTCAAAAATACATACAGGCGATTTATCGCCCATACAGTGGCTAAGGCCTCGTCCGTTCCGTACATAGGTTTCGGAGCCAACTTTGAGGCTTCCTCGTAGCCGTTTTGTGCAAGATAAAAGTAATCAGACGTAATATGAATAAAGAATGGCCCTTCCCCTACAAGTAGTATGCCAAACGGCAGCGCCAAAGCTCTTGTATACAGCGCAGCACGACACGCCAAAGAACACCCTAAAAACCATGTGATACAGGTGTTCCAAAGGAACCGCTGGGTATTTTTCAACACGATCACACCGTTCAACGCGTCTTGACGAGAGGAATTGATCGGTACCTGCGGCGCCTCTCTACGTTGCCTCTGCGCAAAGTTATCCAAGAAAAACATGTTTGAAAAAGTTATCGTTTCAATCAAGAATAGCGCCACAGATAGGCCGTTTCAAGACGCGAGAGGCGCTGTATGGCGCGTTAAAGGAGATCGTGTAACAAGCTTTCGATCGATGTCTTGAACTCCTTCCAACTCGCTTTTGTTGGCCCAGGAAAGATGAAAACGTGTTTGTATGGTATAACGAAATCTGACGTTGTTTGGGTGAACTCATGAAGATGATGTTTCATAACCAGTAGCCCCTTTATGCGGAACAAGAGGTTGCAGCTGGACTACAGCGGCAATCTTTCGAGCAGCATAGAGTCCACGCATGGACTTCTAGACGGATGACGCATGGACCTCTAGAAGGATGATCCATGGACTCCCTAAGAAATCTGCGGAGCTGTCGCGGCCAGTAGTGGCACCATTTCAAAATGTTGAAAAACGTGGTCGCAAATTTGCAAGCTCGTAATTTCATCCCTAGTTGACTGTATCTGGCTCAAATTTTGCCACAAAGTTTTCCATTTTCTTGGGTTTCTGGGGACAAAATTTCAGCTTGATACTCACTGTAATACGGAAGTTATAAGGCTGGGTCGTTCAGGTAGGTCTACGTGAGACACCCTGTATTTGTGAAGCTATGATGATCTGAAATTTGACCTCCTGTTCAGTTACTTATGAAACACTCCGCACTAGTATGCCATCAGTAATACTGTACTACTACTACTGTACGTTTTCAGTGGGAACGCCTGAAGTTCCAACAACCACGACAACGACAACTACCACTACTCCGACAACTACAACTACAACTACTCCGACGACAACTACAACTACCACAACTCCGACAACTACTACCACTACTCCGACGACAACTACCACAACTACGACCGCCACAACTCCAATTCCAGCTCCATCATGTGGAAGCATCATATGTAGTGATGTGGATGTCACCTGCCCACCTGGCTACAAACTCAAGCCAACGTTCACAGTTCCACTCAACGCTGCAACATTCGCAGCGGACTGCGTCTACTTTGAGCCTGAAGCTGATGCAGTAAGCAAGCACACTGTGTGTTGTTTCTGGCATGAGAATCTGTTTTTTGCTTGGGCAAAAAATTGATGTTCTACACGACCACAAGGCGTGTACTTCGACAGTGGCTAAGTGTACGTACATAGATATACATACTATAGGCCTATTTTTCCTAGGAATGCTACACAGCCGGTGACATTGCGGACCCGGCTATCTATCTGTCTTGGGGTATCAGCGAATTTATTTACAACCTTTTCTTAAAACCGACAGCCGGATGCGATTTTTCCGCCGACCTCCTGACAATTGGTGACGTATACAATGTTGGAAAAAGGGTCGTTTATATCAACGGAGTCATCCTAACTACGAATGGCGGGTAAGCTCCCAGATTATCGGGTAAAGAATGTACTGAATATGTACAGTATGTATGGCCGTTGTGGTGGTCTGGAGTGACATTTGCTCGCTGTTTGCTTGCTCCGAGAATACAGCTTGCGTGTATCAGGGAAAGATACCGATGTTGCTATTCAAAGAAGAAAAGAGTGTGCAGTTGCGGAGACACTGGATATCATTACTACACCGAAGGAAGCGTGAACTTGAATGCCATCTCTGGAGTCAGCTCTCCAGAAATTATTCGCAGAATGGACTTTCAGCATTCCTCTGGACGCTATTACAGGGAAGTGTGCGATGTAGCACACGGTAGCTATCCGGGCACGTGTCCGTAGCAACGCTCCACATAATGAATTTCACTGTACATAACTGTCGATGTCGTACATAACTGTCGTTGTCGTACAACTGTACATAACTGTAGTTGTCGCCTGTAAAATAAAGTAAGTACGTTGTGTGTGTACTACACGTACGTAACGTAGCATGTGTGTATATAGGTCGCAACTTGTAGCTGTACGTGTACAGTACCTTGTATAATGTGTAAACCAGTAAACAAAGTGTATTCGCACAATGTTCGTTTTTTCATACTTACATTTATTGTACATCTCTTGTGAACGTGCAAACATAACGGTTCAAAAGCAATCCGTTCTGGATTGCCCTTCTTCAAGAAAGTAGCAGTACTTTTTTCATAAACTGCACTGTTGCAGTAGCAGATCCTCTGTGATGGTCGTTAGCACAAGTAGATGTAAACAAGTGTTGAGGTATTGGCGGAGGAGGTGGCAGTTTAGCAGAAGCTACTATTACCGTACCCGTAGTGTTACTACCAGAAGTGTGAGCAGATGCTGAAGCGTCAGTGCTCGTGCAAATAGGATACTGTGGGGTAAACCCGGACACCTAAGCTTTTCTGAACTTGCCGTTTCAGCCAATGATGAACATGGTAGCTCATTTGAAAGAGGAGAGTTCAAGGAATCGATTGGCAGAATACTTGTCTCAATCGGTCCATTTATTGGTTGCTGAGATATACTAGGTGTCCGGGTTTACCCCACAGTACCCTAGTAGAGAAATGCTTGCCTGACTGATGCTGGTCGACTGCTGGCGCTGTTTCCTGCTCAAATGTTCGGCCGAGTTTCTCTCGGAACTGTCGAAAGTGTTCGCCGTCCAACAGCTGAGAATTGGCACCGATGGTGACCACTGGAGGGCAGGAAACATAGCCGCATTTGGCGTAAAATTCCAACTGATCGTGCGTCGATAAATAGACGGTTTGAAAGCCGCGAGCCGCGGCGAAGTTTTCAACCAACGTCATGAGAAGTCGACCCAAGCCTTTGAGCCGCCTTTGCTTGTCAATGATCACAGACTCCACCCAACAGTCGCTGGGTCTTCCAGGAATATTGCACAGCTTGCAATGACCGGTCAATCTGTTTGACTTCGCCTCAACTAGCAGTAGGGACACAGGTAAGCTGTCTTGGGATTTTGAAAGGCTCAGCGACCGAGCATAGTGACTTCTCGGCCAATGACTGTTTAGCAATTGGATGCAGGCCTCGACAAACTCAGGATGTTGATGTAGTGGCACCAAACTGTACTCGGTGTCGGTAGACATCGAAACAGCCTACACTTGCATAAAAAGGAAGTTCCACTTTCGATCGAACTGGGTTGGGTAGCTATGACATATACAACCGACAGAGCAAGAAAGAAGTCGAAAATTTGCAAAATACTCCACTTGGCTGCAACACCAGCTCTTCATTCTTACAATATTTGCCACAAGTGAAATAAAAAAAGCATTTACTGACAATCATTGAGTCATATTCAGGTACCCTACAACAAAGAAATAAGGGGCATGAACCACCATGTCAGCAAACATTACAGGCGACCGGTAAGGTATGCACCACGTAGCATGTTTATACTGCAATTCCAAAGTACCGTAAAGCGTACATACATAAATGCACAGTACATACGTTTATTATCCTTGTACCGTAAAGTACGTACATAGTACACGTACACACAACACACACACACACACACACAAAATGACATTTTACATAAGATCAGCTAGCATAGCTGCTTTGAATTTCACGTCTGTGAAATCACCACAGTCCACCATAGGGTCCATCGTTGAACCACTCTCGCCAATAATATTTTTAATTGATATTGGAAATGTATGAATTTTTGTAGCTCCATCACCCCTGAAAAGGCATTCACTTCACATTCACTCTGCGCACGCAACAAATAGCTACATCACGCTGTCATTACGCTTTTATGGAATAAGCACGCGCGTAATAAACCAATTTGATTGCTCACAGGTGTGTCAAATCAACCCGCACCGCAGCTCCTCTGCCGACACAACAAATCGAGCGTCAACCGCTCCGAAAACATCAACGCTTATTCAGCAAAAATTCCTCTAGGGCCTGATAGCTCAGTGGTTAGAGCGTTGGTCTTGTAAACCAACGGTCGCGAGTTCGACTCTCGCTCAGGCCTATACTTTTGTCGTGCACGCTTGTTCAGCAGAACACGCCTGTCTTGCCTCAAAAACAATTTGAGTTTTTATTCTTCATTCTTGCGAATTTCGCTCAAAAGTTTGAAGCATTTCTTGCCAACGCAGCGACGAAGACGAACCCATCAAATTTCTGCATCCTGTACCGTATGTACGTACGTAGATCATTTTTATATTACTGTAAGTGTGTAGCCTACGTACATTACAATAGTTTAATCTACGCACGTATGGGTTATCCCACCAAATATTGTCGTTGTTGTCGGATTCACTGGACACTTGTTGTTGTCTCTGATGCGAGCAGAGCAGTGTGTAGGTGTATCCGAATCTCTTGTGGCACGGATGGCCTGGCAAAAAGAGTCCCATTTAGGTCGCGGTCTTTCCCCATTGAGGTAGATTTCTGGCGCACGGGCGGATAAGGATGCCTGAGCATCAGAAGAAATGCATTGTTGCTGCGAAATGACCGCTGTCATCAAGCTTCATTCTCTTCGATACACCTAGAACAGCCAATTTCTTCGAGACTGCACCCCTCAGGGTGCCAGCCCAGTGCCATAAAGCACGTCCTGCCTGGCACGAAGTCGAACAGCCATCAGCGACACCGCTGCTGATCGGATCGGGGTGTGCATACCTGATAGAAAAGCACTGGTAACGCAGGACTGATGGTAGGCGGTACTATAGAGTACAACAGATCAGCGAACAGGCGCACCACACTGCTATAACCGTGCCACGCACGCAAGCACCGCACGCGCACACGCAGTATTCCCTGGTTGGTACAGATTACGACCTTATTGATACCTGATACATACGACTGTTGTGAGAGGTTTACCGTCTGTCTGTACTTGCACACTTACCATCTAGCTCGTTATTACTAGAACCGTCATTTTGCCTTCGGCGCGTTTCTTTGATCACGATGGAAATTTATCATGAACTCTGTGTCCATGCCACTTGCATCCTGGCTGGTTTGGCTTGGTTGGTTTCCGATGCGTCGTGGTCGGTCGTCGTCCATTGCTTTGCTTGCCGGTTTTGCTTTTCTTGTGTTGTTTGCTTTTGCTCATGCTTGCTGTGGTTGTAGTAATTACAGCGCAAAGCGACGTCTTTCTTGTAGGATGGCAAAATTACTGCGATTTTGGCTCACCGTGCGTGCGTATGTAGAGCTGAATTGAAATATAATAGTTCCGTATTTTTGGGTGTAAGGTACTGTGGGGTAAACCCGGACACGGGGGTAAACCCGGACACCTAGCATATCTCAACAACCATACGACCAATTGAGACACGTGTTCTACCAATCGATTCCTTGATCTCTCCTCTTTCAAATGAGCTTTTATGTTCATCATTTGCTGAAGCGGCAAGTTCTGAAAAGCTTAGGTGTCCGGGTTAACCCCGTGTCCGGGTTTACCCCACAGTACCCTATATCCCCTCATGTATAACCGTATAATACGGAAATTGCCTATTGGCGGGGCGGCGTTTTGTTCTTTCAGTGTAGGAGCCGTTCGTTTGGCCTGCCGAAAGCCCATGCGGTAAGTCTATGCCGCTGTAGGGAGCCTCGGCAGGTCGACTCGGTGTAAAAAATGCGCCGCGCCGCCGTGTTCGCGGAAATAGACTACCGTATTTACCGGTGCATAGCCCACAATGCATAAGCCCCCCATGCATAGCTCATGTTATACTACTGTCCCTGAAGCTACCTATAACCAACGCTATAACCTATAGGTATATGTAAAAGCTGGTCATAGCCAGAAGCTACCTACTGTATGTAAAAGTGGTCATGAGCTACCCCACATCAGCTAAGAGATGCCTATAGCCTGCTTGAGGGTGTATTGTTCTAGGACCTGTTTGTGTTCTGTTCTGACCTCAATTATGCCCTAAGACGCATGGTTTTGAGTTTTACCTAATAGCCCCCTATGCGTAGCCCCATGGACTTCCCATGGGCTATGCACCGGTAAATACGGTGTATCGGTTAATTCTAAAATTGACCTTTTCTTTTATAGTGACGTATAATGTGCGTATTTTATTTTGATCGGTTCAGCGCCTCTTTCTTTGGCCACGTCCACACTCACAACACGTTGGCCTAACACTATTTCACCGTGAAAGTGTCGCTCGGTTTGAGTTTGATTGGACGGTGTCGTCTGATTAGACGGTGACGGTTCAAAGTTTCTCAGTACGTAACGTACCATGCCCAGAGAGCAGAAATTGATATTATCTTTATCAGTTTCTGTACATTGCTCGATTCTGACAATGCAGCTCCTCCATGTCGTATTTACCTTTTGCTGGCTAACCTGGACAAGTGCTCTGGCTTGCAATGTTGTCCAAGAACCAGCTAGGTATGACGTACACTGTACAGTACGCGTAGCACACAAAACTTTGTTTCAACTACTATAACGTAGCCGCCTGCGGATAAGGAACGGTATGACCGAGGTATTTACTATTTATCATGCTCACACTCCACTCACTGTCCAGTGTCCACTCCTTCCTTTCTTTCCTCCTCTCTCTTGTTTACTGATGATCTACGAGTTATTGATCGCTGAATGCAGGTATCCGTTTTCGCCTCTGCCAGCATGCAGCTTTGCCACGCCGAACGCTGATGCATTGGGTCCGGCGTTTTCACAATTCTGCAGTGGAACAACGTGCAATATTCCGGCGGACACGTTCGACCTGCTGCTGGATCTGAATCAAACGTGTCCGGGCAGCAACAATGTGATAACGGTGGAGGCGGAGTTCATTCTGCCGCCACCTCCGCCCACATTTGCACAAAGCAATCCGGCTTGTAGCCAGTTCGACCCCAGAGAACCCATGTTCTTCAGCGGTAGCCCGCCTGTATTCTTCAATCCCCGAATCTCCTGCAATATCGGACGAACCGACATGACCTTGATATTTACGTAAGTGTGAAGCACACTAGGTATGCACATAATCTTCGATAGTTCTTTCTATTGTAGCGGAAATTCACCGGCCCTTCAAGCAACTGGCTTTCCGGCTCTCTTGGTCACAGTTGTACGTGTTGATCGGATCTCTTGCGGAAGAAACTGCCCTATTGTAAACCCTCCTCCCGGGAAGTAGTACACGTGTAGGTATGTCGGTGGGTGACAATTAGTGAACAGGTACTTTTGTCTTTTACTAATACTTTACTTTTACTTACTTGTTACTGAGTACACTCAAGTATCCATAGAACCTTGATTGGGCATAAAGCCCACAGAATTGGGTTGGGTGTAACGCCCTAAGCCAGAGAAACTTGATTGGGCCTAACGCCCTCCCACAGTAGGGTTGGGTGTAACGCCCTACAAACCAGAGAAACTTGATTGGGCCTTACGCACAACACAGTTGGGTCTATCGTCGCACAGCTACCCAACTCAAGTGTTTTTGGGATTAACGTCCAATAACAAAGTTGGGCCGAACGCACAGTTGGGTCTAACGACGCGATACCTACAACATTGTAGTGTCTACACACACACCACTCAAAAACATAAATTTTGTCCCATCAAGAGCCCGTCCCATGTACGTAGTGTATGTAGTCCCCCAATGTAATGTACACCCTTCCTATGTAGTCAGTCATATCAAACAACCTTGGCTAGAGATGGAGGTGAAACCGCCACAGGGTGGGCGGATTTCGCCATCGACGGTTTTCTCCCGTGCTACCCAATGCAACAATTTGAGCATAACTCCATGCCATGCCATACATTCTCATAGTAGTGCGTATTTCCATGCGTAAGCAAAGAGGTATTGTAGTGGCTGCTTGTACGATAGCATCGTAGTAATCAACCAACACCATATGGTGCGGAATTTTAAGAAAGTCCCCTCTTTGCTGCGGTTGATGAGCCGGCAGCATTTCGTTCGCTCCTCGATTCGTCTTCAAAGCATGTGGCCTCAGGAAGGAACACAAGAAGTTGACACAAAAGTGTAGCCCTTCTTTTGGCTTTTGTGGAATGCTGAAATAAGCGGTAAATATAGTAGCTTAAGCTTAGTTGTCTAATTGAAAGTTACTTACTGATCACGAAAATCGAGCTAAAAAAGGACTGAAGCATGTGTCTGACTGACAGGGCGCCGGGTGACTATCACCGTGTGCCAGGCGCATCAACATCCCCACAGACCAAAGCGTATATACATACATACATTCATGGAGACCTCTTGTTTTCGTTTTGTGGGTCGGTTTTAATGGTGACAAAATAACAACGAAACGACCACACCTCGGTGTACGCGTCATTGCTTTGAGTTCGATGATACTGATAAAGCACAAAACGCCCGCGCGCTCTTACTGTAAAATACGTAATCGGTCCTGGAGGTACATCCGTACATACATTATGTAGGTAGTAGGTTATTGCCATTCTCCCAAGTCGTCATTATCTCGACATATTCGCGTGCGTGCGATTGCCTGCGGCTCTTTCGCTTTTTCCAATTAGCAATACTTTGATTAGCCATTTCGTGCGAAAGAAAGGAAAAGTACAGTTGAGCCTTTCATCTTGTCGTTTCAAGTTTTGTCTGAGCAAAAGGTGTCGGCCCACAAATTTGCTCCTTTTGCCGTAACAGCTGAAACAGGAAATTAATTCAATTTCACAGCTGGGGACTTCTTCTTTGTTTGATAGTCAATAGCATCAGATCTTTTCACGTAAGCTAAGATACAGTAATTACTGTTCAGTTCACGTGTGCTAATACAGAAAACTTGCCTCATTTTAAGCCGTTAAAAAGACTAATCCGCATTGCTGGCTTGGTGTTTCAAGACAAGAATAACCCGCATGGCTTTTTCTGATATCCAAAGATAAAAGGATGAAAAGAGTAAAAACTTCTAAAGATAGAAGAAGGTATCTGTAAAAGATGTGTAGCCTACTACTGTACATGGACCCATGTAGCTGTACTTTATATGACAAATTTTAGAATTTAGCGTTGCC
This sequence comes from Epsilonema sp. ZAB3_2, assembly GCA_030247985.1. Classification (NCBI taxonomy): domain Eukaryota; kingdom Metazoa; phylum Nematoda; class Chromadorea; order Desmodorida; family Epsilonematidae; genus Epsilonema; species Epsilonema sp. ZAB3_2. The sequence continues at coordinate 14,218 of JASAMW010006650.1, forward strand.
TCTTGCGAGCCGTCCAAACTCAGCACTGAACCAATTTTCAACATGCCGCTCTTCCTCATAACATAGTACACTCACATACGTATTGTAGTCTACGCCGAACGAAACCCCTCAACCATGCAATCAACAACAACCATTGATTGCAACTTCTTTGGATAAGCAAACAGCCAGCAAGCAGTGTCATCAATGGAATCCTCTTCCCACGTACTATTTCGACGTAGGCATATGATAAGGTAATTGGTGTGTATCGCTTTCTTGGTGCTTACTGCTTAGTGCTTATACATGTTCAAGGATGCTCGTGCTATGTTGGCGTCATCAAAAATTATATATTTTTGGCGTCATCATTACAGGCGTACCAAACTGGAGTAACAGTAACGTGACACTGCATTTTTAGCAGCTAAAGGCAAAACATGGTCGATAACTCCAGCAACATCTCATTACTTGAAAAGTCGGAAAAAAATTGTAACGGCATAACTTGTTTGCCATTGGAAATACAACTAATCTTTGCGCCATCCCTCACGCTGATCGTACTATTAGGGATCGCCGGCAATGTCTTCATCATTTGGGCCATTGGATGGGACAAAGTTGACCGCCAATCAAACATAAATCGCATGCTTCTCAACTTAGCAGTGGCAGATTTTGGAAATCTCATCGCTGTCACTCCTGAAATGGGACAAGCACTATTGGACCAAGGATGGCTGCTGCCATGGTGGACCTGTTCCAGCTTGAGGTACGGTATGTACATACACTGTAACTAAACTATGATACGCATAATAGCAAGTAATTATCAACGTTTTCTTCGAGCAAATATCTGTACTGTATCATCTACATTCAAAGCTTGTTTTCAGATACGTGAGTCAGCTGTTTCTTTATGGCTCCATTCTGACTCAAGTGGGAATCTGTATTGAGCGCCACCTTGCCATTTGTCGACCATTTCGCATGCGAAAAATGAGTCACACAATGGTGAATGTGTTCATCGGCATCATCTGGACCACAGCCGCAACCCTGGCTGCTCCTTATATCCTTCTGTCCCATTTCGCTCATTGGAATCACTTTGCGCTTTGCATGTCGAGCAACAGCATCTTCAAAACAATTTTCAAGTGGATCGAGTGCATTCTCATGTACTTCGTGCCACTGCTCATCCTCAGCGTGCTATACACGTTGACTGGATGGAAGCTGTGGGGCGGACATCAGTTGAGAGCCATGCTGGGACATCATAGTCGACAGAGCATCGACATCCTCAAGATTCGACGCAGCATCATCAAGATGCTCATCATTTGCTTTCTCCTCTACATACTCTTCTACTCGCCCATCCAAGCTATTTTCCTGATTCAAGAGATTTCCGGGCATCATCTGCAGATTCCGCAGACTCCACGCATGATTCTGAACGCGTTGACAGTGGCCAGCAGTGCTGTTAACCCCCTCGTCTACACCATCTGTTGCCGTCATTTCCGCTTCAAGCTCTGGCGCCTCATGCATTGCACGCCCGCGCCAATGCCTGCACACAAGCATGCGTTGCTGGGACCCGAATCCACCCGACTCACCACTTCACTCAAACCTACAGGAAACACCACATCCTCAACCGCACTCATGGCGGCTACATCCACTTGCAGGGCCAGCAATTGCAGTCATCACCAGTATCTTCAGGTGCTGCAAGAGCACAGCATGCGTCAAGCCTCCATCACCTCATCCATACTGCAGTTGGGAGGCCAACATCTCCTATTCAAGAAGAACTCTCGCACGCCGTCATACCAGATGGAAATGGAAGACTTTAGAATTGAGAAATGTTCCAACAACAGGGCTCGCAAGCAGAGTTGGAAGACAGCAGAAGCTGTCAAAGCTTTATTATGAAATAATATTTCGGCCGATACAGTACTTAGCACCAGGGCACTGCAGGGCCCCGCTCAGCACCCTTTGCCCTATAATCTCTGTGGCATCCGTCTATCTGTATTTCATCACCCATCTTTCTTTACCCTACCGTACACGTTGCATGTGCATAATTCAGACATTTAAGAAAAGGTCCACGAAAGAGCGGGGCAGCCCACTATGGAGGCCTGAAACCGGCTGATCTCCGATTTCGATAATACCTAGCTCATTCGAAAGCTTGTCAAAAGTTATGTAAGGTGCGATAATTCCGACACTTCTGCGCTTAACCGTTAGCGAGATATGGCCACCTAAAGATTAGTGACACTTTTAACCACTGAATTTTCGAACATTTCTCACCTAATCGGCCATATCTCGACAACCAATACGGATATTTGCAAGCGGTTTTTTTATTCAAATCCCCATTCTTCGCAGAATTACCTGCTGTTCGAACGAAAATCTTAACCCCTACCGTAATCGAGATATTGAGAAAAACGTGGTGTCATTCTTTTGAAAATTTGCAGTTTGAGGGCCAACTTTGACCAATGATTGCCAATCGCAGCAACGGCGTACAGAGACGGCACCTAGCTCATTAAATAGCTCAGCTCTTGCTCTTTCGAATGGTATGTGCCATGTCCATTCCGGTGAAGAAAAATTTTGAATTACAGGCTTTCTTTGCGAGAGTGCAATTTAAAGGTTTAAGACGGCATTTAAGCATGTTAAAAATATGATTTTTGAAATCTACATCAAATTTTACACCAGGTAGGTTATTTTGTTTGTTTTAAATTTCCCCCAAAAATTTATTACAACAACAACTAGACACAGAAAGGGATGCAGTTTTGGCGAACTTCTGAGTTACTTTTGAGTTCAGGCTAGCTTTCAACTTGGTGAACTTTTGCAGGACTAAGTGCAACACTTTGTCTATTTTGGTCTGTTTTTATTTTAGAAGATAAAAAATCAAAGAACCTATCTTGTGTAAAATTTGATGTAGATTTCAAAAATCATATTTTTAACATGCTTAAATGCCGTCTTAAACCTTTAAATTGCAGTCTCGCAAAGAAAGCCTGTAATTCAAAATTTTTCTTCACCGGAATGGACATGTCACATACCATTCGAAAGAGCAAGAGCTGAGCTATTTAATGAGCTAGGTGCCGTCTCTGTACGCCGTTGCTGCGATTGGCAATCATTGATCAAAGTTGGCCCTCAAACTGCAAATTTTCAAAAGAATGACACCACGTTTTTCTCAATATCTCGATTACGGTAGGGGTTAAGAATTTCGTTCGAAAAGCAGGTAATTATGCGAAGAATGGGGATTTGAATAAAAAAAACCGCTTGCAAATATCCGTATTGGTTGTCGAGATATGGCCGATTAGGTGAGAAATGTTCGAAAATTCAGTGGTTAAAAGTGTCACTAATCTTTAGGTGGCCATATCTCGCTAACGGTTAAGCGCAGAAGTGTCGAAATTGTCGCACCTTACATAACTTTTTACGCGCTTTCAAATGAGCTAGGTATCATCGAAATCGGAGATCAGCCGGTTTCAGCCCTTGCCCCGCTCTTTCGTGGACCTTCTCTTAAATTAGCGTGACACGGACTGCAATTATTGGTCTGTGACATTATTATATAGGCCTAATCTCCTCTTAATTTCCCTTGTCCTAGCATCTCCTAATCTCCTCCTATATTATAGAAATTTTTTATGCGTCTGGATGCAATCTGACCACACAGTTCTTTAAAAAAGGAGAATCATATTGCAATATTAGCTTAGTTTACACTCCCAAGATCGAAACTATGTACAAGCGAATACTACATTATCTTCATTATCAAAGATGGCATTATCCCACCCTGTTCATGTGAAAAGTTCATGTTTTATATCCACGCAAGTACAGTACGTTACGATTACATTATACATACGCTAACGAACGCGCAGGATAGTTTGAGTTTGACACGTGCCACAGATGAAAAGTGGAACAAGCTATCGATCTATCTCTCCAAATACCACATCCAATGTTCCTAAAAAAAAGAAATCGGAAATATCTCAAGGATACAACCTTTGTGCCGACTGCATATGAAGCATGTGACATGTAACCACTTGTACATACAAACACTCACCTATTACGGCAACCAAGTCAGCGATCAGTGATAAATAGGTCAAGTCTTGAACTCTGGCCTGCAACAGCGTTCACACACACACACACACACACACGATCACCAACGATAAGATGCGATGTCCATGTACTGTTGTATACACCACGTACTGTACGTAGGTACCTACCTACATACATTGCGTATGTACTTAGATCCGCCTACCAAATGGGGAAATCCAGGGGCTCTGATGAAGCATCGGTAGGGCTTGCTCGTTCCATCCGCAATGAGATAAACGCCGAATTCGCCCTAAGTGTACCATATTTGCATCGTTTCGGAAATGCAATCATCTAATGAGAACATAAAAAAGATGGATAAATGTATGTACATACTTTCGGTGCCTCAACAACTGTGTATGTGGCTCCAGGCGGAACTTGAAAACCTTCTGTAAAAAATTTGAAATGATGAATGAGACCCTCCATGCTCTCCTGGAACAAAAACAGAACACTGCTGACTGCCAGTACCAGTGAATGACTTATGTACCAGACCACTGCCTCTCACTTTCATTTCGGCTCTACTCGGTTGCACAATCTTGTGATCGTCGATCTTAATTTCCCCCTTCGGCATCTGATTGAGGCACTGCTGGATTATCCGCAGACATTGCCGCATTTCCTCTACCCGACACAGATATCTGCAGATACCGTCAATCATGCGCACACCCTTTCAAGTGGTTAGCCAACTATGCTGAGCTCACGCACCTGTCATAGCAATCGCCTTTGGTTCCTATAGGTACGTCGAAATCCAACTGATCATAGACTTCGTAGGGCTGCGCTTTCCGCAAATCCCACTTGATTCCAGACCCACGTAACATTACACCACTGTAAAGCAATATTGTATATAAATAACGCCACAAAGCAGTAGTGGTCTTTTCTTGTTGCGTGTGAAACCTGAATCCCCAGTTGAGCGCGTGAGCGGCCGACACAATGCCAATGTCGACGGTACGAATTTTCCAGATCCGATTTTCCGTCAACACATCCTCCAATTCGTCCAGACGCTGACTAAACTTGTTACTCCAGTCCCAAATATCGTCCATCAAACCAAGCGGCATATCCTACACACACACAAAAACCCCCACATCAAACCACGCTCCAAAGTCCAATATGCATGGCACCACCGACCGCATTATTCCGTGCGTACCCAGCAGACGCCTCCAGGTCTGATGTAGTTTGCGTGCATTCGAGCACCGGAAACTCGTTCGTAGAACTCGAACAGCTTCTCACGCTCTTCGAATAGCCAGAAAAACGGCGTCATCGCACCAATGTCCAACGCGTGAGTCGTCACGCCCATTATGTGATTCATGATACGAGTAATCTCGCTGAATAACACTGGAAACGCCAGAGAAGCCGCTTCCTTACACAATTTCAACTGCAAGCGACCCACAACTGCGGCGTAACATGCGTACTTACCTCTGATATATTTAGCGCGCGGCGGAACGGTGATCCCCAGTAGCTTTTCTATGGCCAAAGAGAAGCAGTGCTCGTTGCACATCATCGACACGTAGTCCAAGCGATCAAAATACGGCAGGCCCTGAGTATAGGTCTTATACTCCAGCAGTTTCTCCGTTGCGCGATGCAACAGGCCGATGTGCGGCTGAGCACGAATTATCACCTGCGAAACAATCCCCAGCATTTGCACTCAACATGCAATCCATGACATATACAGAGTGTCTCATAATAAACCATCCACCTTTCCGTGCATGTAACTCTGGAACCACACCTTAGATTTTCATGCGGTCTTTTCTATTTTGTAGCCAAGGCTTCAATTGAGATCTGTACAAAATTTCAGCTGTTTGGTCCGCATACTTCGGAAATCGCGACGGTTTGAATCCCGAAGCTCAAAATCGGCGTTTTTCTTTAGTATGGAGGAAAATTTCGGTCTTAATTTTTCAAGACACCCAGTTTCATGCGTTTGCTATGCTGGCACTGGGGCTAATGCATGAGATACACATTTCTTAGCATTTTGGGACATCTTTTTTCATTATGAGACAAATTAAAAAGTTAGACCATACACAGAAGACCCCTAATCGGCACTGCCAGTTCGAAAAACCCTCGTTTATGATCGTCAGAGAAAGAAGGTGTTTCAGCAGCTTACAGTGGGCCTATGAAGCTGAAATTTTGTACACACCTCAGTTGAAGCCTTGGCTACAAAACAGAAAAAAACCGTATGAAAATCTAAGGTGTGGTTCCAGAGTTACATGCACGGAAAGGTGGACGGTTTATTATGAGACACCCTGTACTTCGTCCACCTCCTGTACGCTGGCAATGTCATAGTACAGAACAGAGTCTACTTCTCCTTCCAACTCCAAGACGAGCCGCAATACGCCGTGTGCAGCCGGATGGGCGGGTCCGAAGTTGATGATCATGTTCTCCACGCGTTTCTCCCTGGTGGCGAAGGGCCCGATGCCCACCGGCAGATGCGTCTGCTGAGGATCCGCGATGGACTCCTTCATCTTCTGCATGTACTCGGGCGTAGGCTGATCCTGGTGCCGATCGTTGTCATACGGAAACCGTTGCGGACCCAAATGCTTCGCCAACTATAGTACAAATTATAATTCTGGGACCCATGTATTATTTATCTCAGGATCTAGCCAACGTAGCTCAAAGCGGTTAAAAATCTCTCGATAACTTTAGCTCGCCTGGAAAATAAAAAAAACCGCATGCGTCTACGTGCCCTCTGTGTCGAGAAATCGCCAAATTCCTTAAGTACTAAAAATGTACACTTTTTTCGATTATTCAACATAACTGAACAAGCCGCAAATACTTTTTCATTAAAAGTAGCCTATCCTATGTAGAATTTGATGCAGATTTCAAAAATAGTATTGGTGTTTCAAAAAGTTTAACCCCTACCCAAAAATTGTCAAAAACATACACATTTTGCAAAATTACATACTAGGGGTTAAATTTTTTTAAAACACCGATACTGTTTTTGAAATCTACCCCAAATTTTACATAGGATAGGCTACTTTTAATGAAAAAATTTTTGCGGCTTGTTCATTTATGCTGAATAATCAAAAAAGTGTACCTTTTTAGTACATTTTTAGTACTTAAGGAATTTGGCGATTTCTCGACACAGAGGGCACGTAGACGCATGCGGTTTTCTTTATTTTCCAGGCGAGCTAAAGTTATCGAGAGATTTTTAACCGCTTTGAGCTACGTTCGCTAGATCCTGAGATAAATAATGCATGGGTCCCAGAAATATAATTTGTACTATAAAGCATCCACCGACAACACAACCTCCAATACATGTACATTAGGATACTGCGGAGGCAACTCAGAGAAACCGTTCGACTTCTTCAGAAAATAAGAAAGTGTAAGGGTCATTTCAACAACATGGTTTTCCGCCTTCTCAATAAGTGATTGGAAGGATGGGAAGGTGCAACCCAACTACCTCGCACTATCATACATACATTCATCATACACCACCACTTTCTGCTTACGCCATTGTACTGACGTAGCAAAGCAAGACGGCAGCAAGAGAACAAAAAGCAGGCCATACCTTCCATTCGCGCAGAAACTGAGCGTCCGGGAACCACATTTTCGCCGATCGCACCGACTGCTGCAGACGCCACACTCCCTCAACACCGCTAGCCGTCGCATGAGGACGTAGAAGTCTGCTAGTCTTTCCATCGCTGCTTGATGCAGAGCCAGAGGAAGAAGCGATGCAGCTGAAGAAAGATGAGGATGGCAGACGGAGACAGCCGCCCCCACCCACAGTCAGTAGACGACTCACAGCTCCCGACATCATCAGGCAGCTGCTGTCACATGCCACCAAGATACTGCTAGAACACGGTCACATACTAGTAATGAACAGCTGAAACATTAAAACGTAACTGTTAATACATAGTACAAGCAATAAGCACAATTAGCTCGCTGACTGACTGCAGCTTGAGATAAACACGCACCCAAAAGGCCGCCAAAAAGAGTGAGTTTACTTTCCTTGAACGTACGCGTTCGCATGCATGCACTTCGATATATCACGCATCCTGAACTGAACATACAAACAGTGTGGGCTAAACACGTGGTGAGTAAACTCACGGGGAATTCCCCGTACGTATGCATAGGGAAGCCGGTGAATTCACCGTGAGTTTGAACTCACCGTCGTGTGAACACATGAGAAAAATTTGGAGCTTGGGAGCAAGTGAGAATGCTCTACACGAAAAATAAAACTCGAAGTTCAAACTCACCGTCGAATTCACCGTGAGTTTACTCACCACGTGTGTAGCCCACTTCAATGACACAGGAAGATGGGGAATATAAAGGCAGTGTGGATCAGGAGGCGGATGCAGGAGCACCCTGCAGCTGCACCCGAGCGCCGGCTCGTAACTCGCCCACATTGACAAATCCGGCAGCAGCCTCGGAGGAGGAGGGGCCGGTCTCCGTCTCCTGTAGAGCTTCGTCGCTAGAGGAAGGCGGCGGCTGAGATCCCAAACCCACACGCATCTCAGCCATCTTCCCCCGAAATCTCACCACTGCTTCCTCCTTCCGTCTCAACTCCCCCTCCAGACGACTGATCTCCTGCACAGAGCACACGTACGTGTAGGGTACGTATAGTCGGGTAGAAGGAAAATCCGGACACCAAAAACCTTTCCCTCGCCAGCGTCGTAGCTAGGAACCAAAACAGTACAGTTTGAGTAAGGTCCGTCCAGCGAGAGTGTCTCTGGGCCTTTAGTGCTGCGAAAAAAGTACAGACTCATTCAAGGATTTTCCTCCGCGTTTCATGTATTTTCTGCAGGAGTACATGTAAAGGCTGCTTGAAGGGCTAGCTGTATTGACTGCTGTGGTGTAGGAAACCTTGGTGTCCGGCTTTACCCCATTCCAGCCCATTATACCACACAGTACACGCACGTCTTTGAGAGCCAAATCCGGTCTGACTGCACTCCAAAGCAGTTGATGACGCAGGAAGTCGGCCTCCAGGCGCTTCGAAGCTTCCTGTACCATCGACGACATCTGCTCTATCGTGAATTTGCATTGCTCCGGCTCCGGTGCCTTGCTCTCCGGCTTCAGCAACAGCAGACTACAAACAGCATGCCACTTCACCCGTCACACGTAGAAGTGGGGCATACATGTACGACATACTTCATGCAGTTCTGTATGGAGTCAGTAAAGGCAGTCATCGGATCCGCCTCTTCCTCTTCCCTTCTCCTCAAACCTGCAGAGACAATGCATTCCATTTTCTCCCTATCTTTTCCGGCTACACTTGATGCAGTATCAGCACAGCCTACAACAACAGCAACAACGCATGAAACCAGAAAGAGTGATGTGCCAGGGAACCAACCCCTGGACCTCTCGCGTTTCAGGCGAGCGCCCTAATGAATAGTGCTGAAGACTTCAACACAAGCCAATATACGGTCAGTACTGTACTTACCTACCTATATACGTATACACTACACATAAACATTGAATAACCACACACCTTGTTGAAATGCATATGCATGCGTACGGTACTCATACCAACCAGGTAGTTGAGACTGAGTTGACTCTTCATCTTTCGGTTCCTGCTTCAGATCCAAAGAATCACCGGCTGTCTGTTCAATCAGACTTTCCTCTCCTCCTTTCTCTGCTGCAGAAGGCGACGCCTTCACTGAACACAACACCAAACACGGGCGTAGACGCGTTATGCACACACAGGACTTACAACGGCCTGATGTACCAACTGGTATTCTACTAATATAACATTATAGGGTACTATGGGGTAAACCCGGCCATGGGAAAATCCGGCCGCCTAAGCTTCAGGGCTGCATATCTCAGGAACCAATGGACCGATTGAGACAAGTAGGATACCAGTCGATTCCTTGAACTCTCCTCTTTCAAATGAGCTATTTAGAACGTCATTTGCTGAAGCATCAAGCTCACGGGTTCAAGTTTTTCAACAGGATGTCGAAAACGACCAAACTTTAGATGTTGCGCAAAAAACACCCTGTATGTTATAAATGAACACCCGGTATGTGGGGGGTAAGGGGACATGGTACCCTACCCCCAGGCGAAGTTTCAACCAATTCGCCCCACTGTTACTGGAGTTAGAGCAAAAACCAATTTCAGTACTTAGTGGGGTAAACCCGGCCACCTAACTCCTGTACTAAAGTATAGGGTAAACCCGGCCACCTCATCAGCGCAAACTACTGTCATCCTAAACGGCTGCCATATCAGCGCACAATCAATTAGGAAAGTGCGTTTAGCTAATCTAACAATAATTTCTTGTGATTTCTCAAGGGAAGAGACGTTCCTGCAAATTTTTAAAAATTCTCTGGGTGGCCGGGTTTACCCCCCAGTACTGAAAAATTAGTTGACAGCAAAGTAGTCCCATTCATACCATTTATTACCTATCTAAACTGTCTAGCTGGCTAATTGGTAGCTGCTGTATATGGTAATTGCTTATGCTTCTTGTCCAACATGCCACACTGATAAAGAATAGCCTGGGCAGTCTCAAATGAGACAGAATCATGGGTGGCCGGGTTTACCCCCAGTACTAAGAGATGAGCTGTCAATAGAGTAGTCTCATTCATGCCCTTCATGCATCGGAAAGAAATTTTTTAATTTGTTATTTTTGTAACTACTGGCGTTGGGAATAAGCTTGGCTTCCATTTTGAAAAAAACGGGCATAAAAATTTTGCTTGGCCAGCCTAAAAACGGCCTAAATCTTAGGGGGCCGGGTTTACCCCCCACGGCTCGTGTTTTAGCAACAGACAAAATTGACCATAACTCTCTAAAGACGTTCAGCAGTGGAGTCAAACTTGGCACGTTTATAACTAAGGCCTAACCACGTGTATTATGCCAAGTGATTTTGTTTTGGTTCAGGCATTGGTTCCTGAGAACTGCTTGGGGGGCCGGGTTTACCCCATGTTACCCTACTAGGTAGAACTTATGTACAAGCGCCTGACCTGGGTGCAACCTTACTTAATTGTGGCGGCACAGAAGTATCGTCCAGTGTGTTCTCCTCAAAATTTATCGCCTCTTCCTCTGGCTCCAACTCCAATTTCATCTCCATATCCATCTCATTTCTTATACACAATACATGAAATAACCCTGTGGAAAAGAACTACTACGCAATAACACTTATTAGCAGGGTAAGATTTGGGCAATAACCCAAACGATATTCATTCACCAAAGGAAAATGAGCAGCTTATAAAAGATTTATCTTCAACAATAGCCCAACAAGAATGGCAAAACAGTCGCGAAAACAACGTGAATACTATAAACAGTCAACCCAAACGATAAACCCAGTCATCCAGAACCAAAGCATGAACATAACGAGACCTACATAGTACATCCATAAATACAGGTGGTTGTACTCGTATGATCACAATTGTAGCGTAGCTCCGGCACTGTGGGAAGACGGTCCATTACTGACGTTGCTTGCAGAATGTACACCACTACTATTGTTCACTGCAGCAGCAGCCGATGATACAGAGATCTGCGGTGACTTTTGATTCCACAGCACACGAATTAGCAAGTCAAGTAGCCCATTAACAATCACTGATGTCGCAAATACACCACCTAGGGCAGAGAACAAATAAAATTATCAATAAGATACGCTCAGAGACAAGAGCACATCTTGAAACAGAGCTAAAGACAAAGAGTACGTCAATGGCATTCAATCGGACCGTTGTTGTGTACGTACGTACCACAGGAAAGGTAAACGTCTGGCGTCTTACGTACCTATCACAGCGCATAGTCTGACAGCCAGTTGCAACAACGAAGGCCGATCATGGCTGACTTCAATCATAATCGGGGACAGATCATACTTGAAATTAAGGCCCGGCATACCATGGGAGCCCTTCGAATGATCTATAGCACGTTTCTAAAACCAGCAAACACACAGTACACTACAAACTAGCAGAACGCTACGAGGAAGAAATGGAAAAAATAATCCGGCAGCTCTGTTTGCTAGGCCTACCATTTGAGTGACGGAATATTGGTACGAGAGTAAGCTGGAGCCAAAACTGTGAATCTTGGTCGGAACAATCTTGATGTAGTACTGGTACAGATCAAAATCTGAAACCATAGTACATACTACATATTGATATGCGCCGAGTGTGAACATAAGCCTATGTACAGCTGCAAGTAGAATTTCTTTGTATACGTACGGTTGTTCGAAATCTTTTCTGTGCCTTGCAGAGGTGTCACCAAACCCGACACTCTTGCGCCAAACTGAAAGCGCTCAATTCGATGGGAGAAATTGTAATCTGAAATGTCACGTTGTACAAGCCTAACTCTTTCCACATTACTGCTGACACTTTGCTACACAATGGGAAAGGCCAAAGAAGGAGTCTTTTCTTTCATACCCCGCTCGGTGCCAAACATATTCAGATGCGCATGTGCTCCTCCGCCTAAAGACAGGCTCTTCCCCGGCGTTATATGCAAATTGCCAGCCACTTTCGCAATGGGCATCGTGCCATGAATACGACAGGCGCTACCGTCATTTCCTCCGCTGCTAAAATTTGCAAGGGCAAAGTAGGTAAATACCGGCTGTTTACTATGATATGCAACCTCTAAAATGCTAATAACTTCTGTATTAATGCACGGATTTAAACCAAATTTTTTTTATTAGAATCCTGAATATTTAGGAAACAAGCATGCAAAATTTCATAAATCTACATGCACTATTTACGAAGAAACAAGCGACGCCTTTTTAGGTCCTATTTTTCGAAGTGCCCGCCTCTGCTCTTCAGCACTTGTGCAGCCGTCTTCAAAACTTTGAAAAATACTCTTTTTCAAGCATGTTCATAGGGATAGCGGCAAAGTTCCTTCAATATTTAGGCATTGTAAGCTGCAGAAGATCCGAACGGATGCTTGAATGAAGAGGAACAGCACACCTTCTCCCATGTGGACTTCAAAAATCGAGCACTTTTCACGCCACTGCCGATTTTTGACCCCAATGTTTGAGGCTTCATAATTTCCTTCGTACTTTAGACTCAGACATGAAATTTTGCACGCTTGTTTCCTAAATTCTCTGGATTCTAATAAAAAAATATTGGTTGAAATCCGTGCATTAATACAGAAGTTATTAGCACTTTGGAGCTTGCATATCATAGTAAACAGCCTGTATTATGCGACATCAGATAGGCCAATTTACTCGTATCGTGTTCGTCGGTCCGGGTGTTGAAGCACAGGAGCCGACGATGCTGCTCAGCCTCTGGCTCCTATGCTGCACCATTTCGACCAACGAGCTCAGTATGATTAAAATTGGTCCATCTGACTCCGGCTATTGAAAGCAACTACTTACTCAGGATAAACTCAGCATGAGGAGTAAGACTTCACCGCTCACCACGCCTCTAGCGGTTTAAAAGCGAAACACTATTCTTATTTTCCAGCAGTGTTGCACAAGGAAGGAAGGAAGGAAGAGAAGGGAGGCGGGAGGTGGGGCCTTCGTCAGAAGGCCTCTCTAGGAGTACATGGCCTTGCGCAGTGCGTGCTCTAGGCGTTCATGTAGCGTCTTTGTTGCTTCGTCGCTTCTTTTTCCTTGCTTCCCGCGTTTTCGCCAGGTGGCGTGGTGAGCGGTGAAGTCTTATTCCTCATGCTGTGTTTAGGTGAGCAGGTATGCACAGTCATGGGGCGTGTTTACGGGAAAAGGCTACTTTTCCCAGTGTTTAGTGCCGGCGGCAAGGGCAAACAGGAAAAACGACTCGACACCGGCGGCGGCAAACGCCGGGAAAATGAAGTGGCACCTTCCCGAGAAACGCTAGCGACTGTGCGCGCATTGAATAAGTATGCATGGGCCTTGAACCTGAACAGTTCAAAGACGCCACCGTCGCTGGAGATGATGCGAATGCTTCCGCCGATGAAGAAATCACTGGCGAAAGGATGATTGACTGGCGCTTTTCCCTGTTGTTTCAACATCTCTTCCTCTTTCTCCTCCTCCAATCTCGCCGCCTTCCGTCGCCCTTCTCTTTGTAAACCGCGCAACACTTGATCAGACACAAAATCCATTTGATCCAAACTCTTAAAGTTCTGGCCAGGCATCGACATAAAAGCCTGTAGCAAACGTGAAGCAATATACGTATAGTACATACATTACTAATTAATGGCACGTACTATACACAGCAGTAGCAGGCCGAGTAGTACCTGTTTTTGCTTGAGGATTTCCCAGAAAGTGGCTTCCTGAGGTGTGAGCTCAAACTTGGTGGCAGTCAGTTGAAGGCGCTGCTGTTGAGGGTCGACAGCTACCGACTGATCTGCCACGTCCACAACGTCAGCACCAATCAGGTTACACGGCATCGCAACCACCAGATCAACATGCAAATCCAACGTCCTCAAAATAGAGAGCATCCCGTCCATCCATAATCATCCATGCATTTCCCATAATTTAGATTAGCCGCACGAGGGACAGGCTGCCGAAGCGAACGAAGACGCGTAACGAATAATGGTATATTACGTACGTAGTAAAAAACGAAGACGACGACGCAACGCGCGTCTTCGTTCGCTTCGGGACCCGATCACGTGACTGTCGCTTGTGCGGCTAATCTAAATGATGGGAAATGCATGGATGTCGCGTTCAGATTATCCACGCATGTGCAGCGTACGCCCGAAAAAGTCCACGGCTGTCCACGCCTTACCGCGGAGTTGCTCGTTTTTCGGGCGTACGCCGAACGTACATCGCTGATCTGAACGCGGCATCACACTCCCACAAGATAGGTAAGCACGACGTACTTTTGGTACAAACTAATATTTCCTTTATGCCGCATTCATCAGACGCCCGTAATCCGTGCAAAGATCCGTACGTTCGCACATCCGTAAACGTCTGACGTATCTTTCCTAGATACGTCGGACGTTTACGAACGTACGAATTTACGGACGTCTTCTGGTGAACTATAGAGTTTATGTCTAATAATGTAAACTCTATAGGTGAACGTGGCATTAGCAGTAAAGCTAAGAATGCATACTTGGAAAAGTCCTTATCCACCGAGATTTTGTACTGGTCATCTGCATCGAAGAAATATACTAATTCCCCATAGACCAGCCATGCGATCAACGCAAAACTGAGCAAAGAAACTGCAATACAGACACGTTTGTTGGGTGGCCTTCAATATCATGTACGTACACGGCAGCACGCAGCACTAGTGAAGTGTTAGCTTACCAGCGCCACCGGATGCCTTTTTCTCCTCCTGAACGTTATCTGGTACTTTCGGAAATGCATCAAGTTCCTGTACGACTTCTTGCAATGGCTTTCTTCTCCGCAAAACGGGCATATTTTGTCGGAGGTCTACTCATTTTCTTCGGATCGGCAAGGCAAATCACATAAGCTAAAGCTGTAGATAATAATTCAAATAGTGTGAAGGTATTATCGCATAAAAGTATACTAGTTCTTTCATACTCCAGAATAAGCAAGCCATGTAGCGTGAGGGTGACAATAAATTCTTTGGTGACATTATATTAGACCACAGTAAACATGGAAATTTGTATGATCCAATATATTCAACATTCAACTCATACCCTGAATGTAATTATGACAAAGAAAATTTACATCCGTTGCTACAGCCCAGCCGATAGATTGCCACTTTTCCTGCCGTAGGTATACTATACACTGGTCAATAGCAGTAGCACTTTAGAAGCGCCTACTGCTGACGTAATCATATGCGGACAAGATACTGCTGTCTGAATCGTTATTGCTGTTGGTCGGAGAGCATCTTTTCTGAAACAGCTGCACAGATTTTCTTCGGTGGTCGTTGCCGGTTCCGTCGTTCTCCGTTCTGCCTTCACTCTGATCCGAGAGCACGGAAACAGAACAGGAGAGACCAGAGAACTCCAGGAATTGGTTGAGACTGAACGCTTGTTCTTCTGCCTCAGTTGCAGCCATAATCGGCAGTGGTTGGACGCGTGCGCGAGCGGCTGCCATCCGGCGTTGCGTTGCCGGCTTCAGTTTATAGGTGGTCAATACCGGATCGTCTTTGTGCCGCTGTTGGGTCCTCTCGTCGAAGGTTTCCTTGCGAAAAAATCGGCGTCGGATGTAGAGGAGAAGGCCTGCCATTCCGACAAAGAACGTCAGCAAACTCAACGCCAGCAGGGAGACGAACGCGGTGATGTTGACGCAGACTCGATTACGCAAGAAACGACGCAAGCTGGAGGCTGCATCATCCCTGTCTCGATGCTCCCAGTTGTGCAAGAACTGTGGCAAGGAGCTGGCGTTTGCACTCGCCGGCAGCTTCGATGCTGATTTCTTTCGTTCAGCTGCAGTCTTCATGTTGATGCAAGGTTCCAGTAGAGCCAGCTTCTTCAGCTCTTTTTGGCTCAGAACTTTCGGCTCCGTTATGGAAATTTGGCCTTTTGAGCTCGCAGAGCTGCTTGTGTCTAAGAAATCGATCGAACACACAACAAAATGTACCGTATTTTTGGGTGTATATCCCCATTGTAAATCCTCCAGTTTATAACCCCCATTGGCAAAACATAAATATTGCCCGGTGAGGTGAGGTGAGGTCGGTCCGTTTTTGCGCTGCTCTGGGCCGTGATAATATATCTTTGCTTGCGTTTTTGAGTACATTATCTTCCACTATCTTCACCAAACTTTGTATCAATCGGAAGCTCTCTACACCAACTCGCTTTTTACGTAGCTTTTGAATTGATCTGCTCTCTTCCCCTGCTTCTTCTCAGCTTTTTCTTTGCATATTGCTTTCGTTGGATTATTTGGCTTTTCTGCCTCGGGAAAACTGGTTTCAAAGAGTGCCTTAGTGCATACGTAGGTAGGTACTGTACATACAACTGTCGCCGTAAACTACACATCTGGTCATGTCTGTCCACCATCTTTACCCACGTGGCAGGCACGTGTTGCCTTTCCTCATCGCCATGCGTTTAGCCTTGTTCAGCTGATCTCTGAGCCCACCCACAGAGGCCATCTACTTGACCAAATAATGCTGTCCCACCCCCCTCTGTGCAATTCCTTTGGCACTGGAACTCCCATTGAAGCTCATCACTCCTTGACATGGATTCAGCTCAACACTTCGGCCCCCAAACCTGGACCAGTGGAAATAGAGTGCTGGTTCTGGGAGGATGCAGACTGGGACAAAGCGAGAGCCGAGCTTCTTATACGTCATGACCCAAACTTAGGCCCAGTTCATCGTGATTTCTCTGCTGAGGTAGGCGCCTTAGCGGACAATAACATCTCTACCGCTGTTGAGTATCCTCAAACTGAGCTCCTCCGCATCCAATCCCTAGTAGTGCCACATCGGGTGATCAAACTGCGTGATAAGGCATGTGCCTGGATGACGCCAGAAATTGAACTCCTAATAGCAAAGAAACGACACGCCTGGCGAGCCTACAAGCGATCTGGATCTCAGCAGGACCACCGTTGTTGGCGGCGACGAAGGGCGCAGGTCAAAGGGGTTTGCAAACAGAAAAAATCCGCACACGTCACACACAAATTTGCTCAAGTCAGTACACTGCGCCAGTACTGGAGAACTGTGAAAAAATTCCGTGGCACGGCTCGCCAATCCCTTCCCTGTCTCCGCCTGTCTGATGGCTCCTTAGCTGTCTCTGAGACAGAAAAGGCGGCTATGCTAAGTACGAACTTTCAACTGAACTTCAACAACAATGATGTGCCCTGTCCCACAACAGTTCCTGGCCCACCCGCCGCCAACTGGACCTGCACTGGGGAGGAGATAACTGATCTCCTTTCCACGATTCGGACTGGATGTGCCACTGGCTGTGATGGGGTTTCGCCCCGCCTCATCAAAGCCTGCCGACGTGAAATCGGTGGTGCTGTCGCAGCCATACTCAACTGCTGTCTTTGCCAATCTGAGTTCCCTCTACAATGGAAGGAGGCTCGTATTGCTCCTGTACCAAAGGTTGCGGGTACATGTTTGGCATCTGAATTCAGGCCTATTTCAGTCCTGCCAAGCTTGAGCAAAGTGGCTGAGCTTTGGATGCAGCGCCTTCTGATGGCATCCGTTTTTTCTAAGGTGCCACCTAACCAGTTTGGTTTTACATCGCGGCGGTCTGTTGATGATGCCATCGTCTACCTACAAACAGTTGTCAGCTCTGGATACGACCTGTGCAGTGGGACTACAAAAGTGGCGTTGGTGGCTTTCGATGTCAAACGTGCCTTTGATCAAGTGCCATTTCATAACTTGCTTTCTGTGTTGCAGTGCCGATTTGGCCTGGATGACAATCTCGTCGCCCTGGTCAAGTCCTATTTGCTCGATAGGTCTCAAACAGTTTCCGTCGGAGCTACCTCATCAGCCACCGTCCCTGTCCGATCTGGTGTCCCTCAGGGTTCTATCCTTGGTCCACGCCTGTTCAACGCTTACATTTCCAGCGTTCTGCAGCTGGAGAGCGGGAGGCTATCAGCAAATTCGCGCTTAATCGGCTACGCTGATGATCTGCTTCTCATCAAGCCGATCGCCACTGCCACGGATGAGGCTGCGCTGCAGGCAGATGTGGATGCAATCGACGCTGAGTATAAGCATCTACTCCTCAGTATAAATCCACGAAAGACTCAATACATGTTGGCATCGTTGGCTCCTCGCCCTCCTACCCTATCTCAACCGCTTCTACTGGATCTGGATGGAGTACAGCTTGAAGAAGTTAGCGAGCTTAAGTACCTGGGAGTCATTATCGACACAAAACTGTGCTTTGGGCGTCATTCTGATGTGGTAGCTATGAGGGGGAAGAGGGCTATTGGCGCGCTGTGGGACACAATTGGCAAACATCGCCCTCAAGTCTTTTCCCATCTGTACTGGACCACAGTGCTGCCAATACTCCTTCACGCGTTTCCAGCTGTTTGCCCCACAACTAGCCATCACTGGATCCGGCTAGAACGGGTGCACAAGTACGCAGCCCACTTGTGCACAAACAACTGGATCAGTCCCTACGATGAGCTTCTAGCAAGATTAGGATGGCGGCCTTTGGTGGAAATTGCATTCATACGGCAGATGACGATGCTGTACAAATACGTAATGGGGCTCAGACATTTGCCATCAGGGGTACTGGAAGTGACAGCAGGATCTACTAGAGCAGTGCGCGGCATTCCTCGTCTTGCTCGACCCGCCTCCCATCGACTGCAGCTGAGGATAGGCTCGCTGTTTCCAGTTGGACGCGCAAAGAAGCAGCGGGCTTCCAAAATGTGCTTTGAGCATGCGGTGGCAACGTGGAACTTGCTGCCGTCGTACCTTTTTGTCAAGGAGGTGGATGGTGAAATTCTTCCCCATATCCCAACCCTATCGGAGTTTCGGCGGCAGGTTGAGAAGAGGGATGTGTTTCGCTCTATGCAGGAGAAGGCTCGATTGTTGGGTCAACATATCCCCCTTTTGTAGACCCAGCAGCTTCCGCTAATCCATCAAATCAATACCAAGGGCGTAGAAGGAGAAGAAAAGAGTAGTGGGAGCGAAGACTACTGTATTATTTTTGAATCATTTTAGGACTTGATACTGTTACGTACTTAGTTTCTATACGTATGCACAGCGGCGTGTCCATTGTATACTCGTGATAGTTCGTCTTAACGTCGATCTATTGGTATGGTGGGTTCGGCATTGTCGCGCGTTTTGCGAAAGAAAATGACTGACTGACTGACCGCCCAGTGGGTATATCCCCCTGGTGTATAACCCCCATGTACTGGAAGGTATGTACCTAGCCTAACCTACTATATGTAAGCTGGTCATAAGCTAGCTATAGCTACTCCTACACCAAGCTACTATGCCTATAAGCTTAGCTGAGCATGTCTTGTACTAGAATAGCCCTGTTTTGACCGCGACACCCAAAAATACGGTATGCAGTTTGAACCACTTTCTCCTACCGAAGTATTGTACGTACCCGTACTACGTCCTTTCCTTACGGTACCTACATACATACCTACGTACCTGAGATTGGAACAAAGCCCAAGAATTCTTCATCCAGTACGAACAGCTCATCAGAAATTACGCCGAGACGAAATCTGCTTATCCTGATGTCATCTGCAGCTTCTTCATCCGATTCTTTGAAAGGAGGATCACTCTCGAACCTTCGTTCTAACGTCGGACGTCGAACTATTGTCAAACTTCGGCCTTTTCTACTAGCAGCTGCTTTGTTTCGGCCGTATTGCTCCGGGTTAAAAGCGACACCACGATGGTACGGTCGCGACAATTGCGGCGGTTGCCATTGCTGATGAAGCGGTTTGTCGGAAACAAAGTTCGCCTCCACTTCGCATTGCGGCGGCTGAAATGGGGCCGAACATAGGACATACTTGTACGTAGGCATTAAAATGAAGGCACAGATCAAGGTAACGAACGTGAAGGAATATTTTGCTTACGATAAGCTTGTTGCAATCATCAGGGTCGCGTTGATTGCACAATTCGATACTGCACTCAAATTGAAGAGATGAGACGTCTGAATATTTGTAGACGTTACTGACGGCGAATGCTCTCATTTGACCAGCATCATACTGCACTCGACTGAGCAGTATCGGATCAACCGGACATCTGTGAAGGATTACGTAATTAGGTGCGGCACGATATTGGATTGACGGTACCACATGGCACATTTTACCCTCGGTCATCCACAATAGTGACAACTGCACTTGAAGTTGGATCACGCACCTTGCAATCGTACACCAGCATCCCCATTTCAGCTTCTTCTCCTACGCAACATAACCCGAACATGAGTATATGAACCGCATTCTGTACAGGAGATAAGGCTGCGTACGCTTCTTAGACTATGTGTGATGTGCATGTGCGCACACACACTCTCAGCTCTGCATGGCATTATGCTATGGATTTAAGTACACCAGTAACAACTGACCAGGCTCTCCGCAGCGCCAAACGTGAAACACTTCTTCTCCAACGGTTGCGAAACGTAATTTGGGTCCATCTTGGTCGAAACCGCGAATTTCATACTCGCAAGAAAGTTTCGGGGCGCCTTCTGGGGTCACTGGATTGCTGGGCAGTACACTAAGCAATAACATGGACATCAAAATGTTTCGCCATGATCAACTTTCGTAAATATACGTACGTACGTACGTAACGTTTCTATTTTAATAAATTTTGATAATAATTTTAATAATTTTGTAAAATACGTAAACTCAGTTGGGCTATCAGCTCACGTCATCAGCAGAAAACTGAAAATTACCCCCCTGTCCGCGGTACTGTACAGCAATACTGAATCCTTCCAGACATCGCGTTTTAAATTATACCTGACGTCGAGGTCGACCATAGCCCGCACTTGGGGACGAAAGAAACACTGTAGACGAAACGCTCGATCCACTTTGGTCACAAATATTGGATGAAAACTTACGACTACTGTAACGGCCATATTCATCCCAGCTGGATTGATCTACATGTACATACAATTGAAGAATTACAAAAATGACGATAAATAGAGAAATAATTTACCGAATTATGTAGATGAAATACGTGTTCCTTTGTGTTTTTACCGTTCGAAATCTCTGCATGCCGCACTCGCTCATCTGAATGACGACGGTCGTGTTCAGTGGAGCGTCCTCCCGAAAAAAGTCCCGTAAGCACTGAGGATCCCTTGAGCGACCCTTCACGTACACGCGACCATTGAACGATGCACGCGTAGTAAATTGAAACTCAATGGATTCCTTGAGGCAGTGGATCTTTGGCAGGTCTACAAATGCCATATGCAATGTCACAGAAAGCAGCAGCTAATTTACGTCATAATGTACGCCAATACCAGGAATGCATATGTACCACCTGTAATCGTAATGTACCACAGACAGTATACCACCTAATTCCTGCCTACCTGCCTACCTGCCTGCCTACATTCCTGATATTCAAACCGAAAACTTAAAAACCGAACTTTTTGACGAATAACTCGCTGTCGGCTCGACTTACCTAGCACATCATTGTCAATAGCGACAGGAACAGAAGTCTAAAGAGTCAAAATCAAACGATAAACACGTGGACGTGTATCAAGTATGTACATATAGGTACATAGATCATCTACGTACACATAATGAGTATCTGCCCATAATAATTTGAATTTGCTAAACAGTTAGCCATTTACCTCAATTAGTAATCCCAGTAATTTACTAATAATCATCAGTTTCTCGACAGCTGATAATAATCTCATGCTGGATGCAGGGTGTTGAAGATGGCACGGGAGATCACGAAGATTACTCCGTCACTCATGTTTGAACAGGCAAAAACAGTGACACTGGGTCAGTGGAATCAAGAAAATCACCACTAGAAAACCAGGGAAGAAATAATTGGGATCAGGACTGGAATATGACAAGAGGGCGACAATCTTCTCTAGTAGTCAGAAGGACAAGACTCATGTAGGCAGGGAGGCAGGCTGGACCCTCCTGACGCGTCATTCAAGGTCAGAAAGGCAGCCGGAAGAGCCATCACTCAACCATAGACATCGCGTCGCGCGCCACCAAAATATCCACACTCGAAAAAACCGAGGCGTGACCACGACCATAATAACTTTTTGTGTATCCGTTTGCTGAGCTCCAATCATCTTGCCTTCCCATCGTTTACTAGTACAGTATTTGATTTTTTCAACAATCAATATAAATCAATTTTAATTAAAATCAGTATTATAGGTACGTAGGCAACATAGGTAATAACATACGGTACAGTACATACAGTACATAACATACGGTCAAAATGCGCAAGAGCGCGCTTTTTGATGGCGTTGGTAAGCCACGAAACTCCCACAAAAGTCGTACACCCTGGGTCGGTGTGGACAGTTTGAAAAAATCCGGGCACTGTCTATGCGCCGCGTGCAAAGTGCGGCGCGCGCGCGTAGACAGTTGCGAAAGAAGCGGCCTATAATTTGGCGCGCGTTTCGCAACTGTTTACGCGCGAGCGCCGCATTCACGCGTGGCGTATAGACAGCGCCCGAATTTTTTCAAACTGTCCACACCGACCCAGGGTGTACGACTTTTGTGGGAGCTTGAGGGAGTACTGTTCAATTCAACCGGGAAATACACTGCCTAACAATATGGTATTCTCACTTCCTAGTGACTAAGTGACTTTACGTACGGTTCCGTGAAAAATAGCAATATTGTCACAAGGGTGGCAATACCAAAGAGCAGAAGCAAGCAGCGATCGATCACCAACGACAAATACTCCCACTCATAGCGTATCCACTGTTTCCGATTATTCTGGGCCACACTTAGCTCGTGCTTATTCAGCGATTTCCAGATCAGATTCAATGCCGAGGAGAATTGCAGCTCAATTTGGCGCATCAATGGCTGCAGTCGAGGTGCTAAGTTTTCTCTCCTGTGAGCAATAGGAAGGGTTTTCGGTCTACATGGCGGATTTTGATTCTGTCCAGTGATCGTAGTTGTCTTAGAACATCGATTTAGGCGTAAAAGTGGTATGTGGCTGGGGGAACTGTTGCCAACCAGCTGATACGCCTCATCAGAATCAGCCGAGGACGTTGATGAGTGGTTGTCGCTGACGCTGATCGGAGGAGATCGGTATATGAGTCTTTGAGCTGAAATTCAAGAAACATACACCTACTGACTTACAATATAGTATATGTATGACTTACAATATATGTTATTTGTCTCTGCCAAAGGAAATACCATTGTAAAAGCATTTGTGGTGATAGCTCAGCTGCAATAGGGCGAATTTGATCTGGAATGGGCTTTATCAACCTATTTTTGATGTCGCTTCAACATAGGCTGAGCAGCTCTTGGCCACCTCCCCTTTGACCCACGACTCCCGGCACCACCGACCCTCAAAAACGTCCTTTTTACCCGTTGGACATATCGCGACATTATGTATATGGATGGATGCGCCTTCCTTCACTGTGTTTTTAAAAATTTTTAGTTTCGTGAAATTACCTCACTAATGGCGCATTTAGCATAAAAAACAAATTATGTACACAGTAAAGCAAAGCAAGAAATAGAAATTTCATAAAAAATGTACTAGCAACAACGAATTTGTGAAAAAATTTTGCATGCTAAAAATAATGTAAAAAAAGTTAAAACTTCCCATATGGACAATTTCGTATTACGTCCAACGGGTAAAAAGGACATTTTTGAGAGTCGGTGGTGCCGGGAGTCGTGGGTCAAAGGGGAGGTGGCCAAGAGCTTCAGCCTATGTTGAAGCGACATCAAAAATAGGTTGATAGAGCCCATTCCAGATCAAATTCGCCCTATTGCAGCTGAGCTATCACCACAAATGCTTTTACAATGGTATTTCCTTTGGCAGAGACAAATAATAGCTTATCTGTACGTACCTGCATGCACAATAAGTACACAAACTTCTTCGTACAGTCGAGAACGAAAATTTGCTGAATGTGCCAGGGAATTGAACCCCGGACCTCTCGCGTTCCAGGCGAGTGCCCTGGATTCAGGAACGGACGGCTTATGAACTTTTTATTTACCGATTCTATTGCCTTCGCAGAATGCAATTAGAGTCTTCGTTTTCCTTTTCCGCCGATTC
Organism: Epsilonema sp. ZAB3_2; assembly: GCA_030247985.1. Classification (NCBI taxonomy): domain Eukaryota; kingdom Metazoa; phylum Nematoda; class Chromadorea; order Desmodorida; family Epsilonematidae; genus Epsilonema; species Epsilonema sp. ZAB3_2. The sequence continues at coordinate 38,541 of JASAMW010006650.1, forward strand.
CGCTTTCTTAGAGCTGCAGCTTCCTTGAGGTGCGGACTGGTTTGTATACAAAGAATCTTCGCTAGATAACCCAACACGAACACCTTAGCCCACTTCGGCAATGCAGTAGCTGATCGGCGACTAGCGTTGGCGTTCACGTTCAAGTTTAGGATGAGCAGTAAAGTAATGCAGCAGTTGATGGTGAGACAAGCAGCGTAAAACATGCCTGTGTGGTCAAAAAGTACAGTATGTAGCATGGATCGTGATTCTAGACGAGCCGAATGGGTTTGCAGACGTCTGTATTGTGATGGACCTAGGTAGTACGGCGCTTGCGTGGACTTGACACCTTCTAAATAAGTGGCGCCAAATAATGGTCCACTTACGTATTTAGTAGCTGTCTACGCTTTCGCCATACTTTGTACACAGGCATGGACTGCTGTGTAGGTCCGCTAATACAGACGTCTACAAGCTCATTCGGCTGCGCCTGGAAGCACGATTCGGAGACCAGCAACCGTTTATGCCTACGTTACAACATTGTAGCAGTCGATATGTGATGTTACGTACCAACGATTGACGTATCATCCGAGGATGGAGAAAGCGTGGTAATGGCTCGGAAGAAGACACTCATGGAGAGCATAGTAGAGGTGAAGATTTTGATTTTCTCACCAGATTGGGCAGGAATCAGAAAACCCAGCAAAGTTACCAGCGAAACGATCATGCCTGGCATCATCTACACAGTACAACACCCAACTAAATTGCAGCAACCATTTTGGTAAATAACTATGTACATACTAACTAACTATTATGTGCTGCTAAATGCACTGCGCATCAGTGTACTGTACAGTGTACACTGATGCGCAACGTTCGTTATTAGTTTAGTTACATGATTGAATACGTAGAACAGAGACTTTCTTCTTAGCTTCAGTTCAATGGCAACGATAGTACGGGTCGTTCTGGAGCTAGAAAAATTTCGCTCGAGAACTGCTTTGGCCTGAAATGATATTCATTCAGGTAGGTACTGCAGGCATGACGACTTCAGTAGGTCTCAATGTACTGTATGTACACGTACTACATTGCATTAGCACTCAGGCATGTACCCAACACCTACAGTACTGCTAAATTTCATACATACCTACACCAGCAAAACCAATAAAAAGTATTGCATTGAAAACAAGGCATGGATATTTCCCGCTTTTACTAAAGCTCGCGGTGCAAAACCAAAAAAACAATAGTTTGCGAAACTGAAATAGGAATTCTCAAAGCTCTTTCTTTCTCCACATTATTACTTTCAGCGCATCCCATTGTTCCTATTTCAGTTTCGCAAGCTATTGCTTTTTGGTTTTGCACCGCGAGCTTTAGTAAAAGCGGGAAATATCCATGCCTTGTTTTCAATGCAATACTTTTTATTGGTTTTCTGGGCATCGTAAGGTGTACATGAAGCAGAAGTTACTGTAAGTGATAGGAGTTGAAATTCTGAGTTCTGTTCATAGCTGGATAAATCTCCTTGCTCAGTAACTAGTTGCAAGCTGACATCGCTTGCATCGTGCGCCCAAGATGTGAAATTGATGTAACACACCTAAAAGTACGGTACTGTACGTATGTATGCATTGACGCAACACTGCACGCACTTCGAGACCAGTCGTACATACATATGTAACGTATGTACCCTACAAGAAGTTTACAAGATGAATGTACTCTCCATACCTGCTCATCGAAAGGAAAATTCTTCATGCCAATTTCGCAGGTTGAGCTGAAAATGGCAGCTACTAGCCAGGTTGTGTTTCCAGATGCTGTCACAATGATGTCAGTACTCAGCCTCAGAGTTCCATATGACTGCATGGCACTTGGCAACAAAGAGAACCTCAGTGCACGCCCTGCATAGTGCTCCGTACAGTTGTAAACCAACATCGCTTTGCTGCTCTTTCTACCTTACTTGTTCAACAGAACTATGTCAGGTTTCCAAGGCTTGTCCTGCGGCAAATGAAGAATAGGAATACCATCATAGTCAGCTTCACTCCAAGTTAGCCTTGGATCTACCCAGTTCAAATTCAGCCATGCTCTTGTGGATACCTTCTGTGCTTTCTCGTCCTAAAATATACACAACTACCTGTTGAGACATTTTTATCTCTAATCGCAGAGCGATCCACCAGCGACCAACCCACCTTTCGCTAATGCGTTTTTATTGCTGGTTGATCGCTGGTTGATCTACGTACAGACCAACCAGCAATCATACATGTCCGGGTTATACAGGGTGTATCAGAATAAATTCACCGGGTGTTTGTGCCTCCCATTCCTCAAAGGAGTATTCGATTTCAGTACGCTCTTTTGTATTTTGTAGTTACGGCTTCAACGTTTATGCAGGAAAAATTTCAGCCGCCTAGTCCCTCTACTAAGGAAGTTATGAAAGGTCAAACTTTCTGACGCTGCTCACTATAAGGGGGGAAAAACCTGGTATTAAAGACAAAGTTAGCACTAAACTGCTGAGTTTTCAATTTTTCTTCATAATACCGCAGCAGATTTAGTTCTGCCGCATCCTGCGTAGGATATTGAACATGTTTTGAAAAGGTATTGGCTTTGGGATGGTAGAATATGCTCTCCATTGCGGTAAAATTAGTAGGCAAATCCTCGATTTCTGAGGTCAGCCTTCTTGAGCTGTTTTGAGCCGCTTTTGTTGGCCTAGAAAGTTGAAATTTTGCCTGCACAATCGTTGAAGCCTTGGCTACATACTGCAAAAGACCGCAGTGAAAAATGACTCTCCGTTGTGGACTTATATGCACAAACATCCGGTGAGTTTATTCTGATACACCCTATATTTTGCTTTCTCCGTACAATACATAATTGATCAGAGCTGTACTACCATGTCAATAATTGAATGCAGTAGAAATCCAAAAGTGATGTTAGTCATTGATCGATGTGGAACTGTGGGGCGAATATCTTTTTCGTAGCCTTTCATAAGATGGCGATACAACTTCTCTTGGGTGTTTTGCTGGTGATGCATTATTGGATCCTTTTCTGCAACAAAACTACTCATAGTCGAGAAGGAAAATTTGCCAGATGTGCCAGGAAATCGAACCCTGGACCTCTCGGTTCCATGCGAACGCCTCGATTTACTACACAACACATCCGGATGACCTCAGTCACACATGGCATGGAATAAATAACAATATGAGTAAAGAATAAGTACCTTTCATGCTTGTAAGAAGTTGAAGAGCGATGATCTCATGAAGGGATAGAATCATTTTTTACGCAGTACAAAACCGGACCGTACAGTATGGCGATAGCCGAGTATCAATATACGTACTGTAAGTCGAAAGAGTTAAAGGGTTAACTGTGTGGCGGGACAAATCCTATGATGAAGACTAAGGCAGATTTAAAATTTCCTTTAAATAAATCTATGCAATTTTTTATGCTGAATCGATTCTATCCAATGTCACAATCCAAAAATTGCTCCACATCCGCCAGTAGGTACCTCGAGTTGCACAGTCGATTCGTCATATTTTTTGTTGAAGTGTGGTGAAATCGGCATTGTAACTGGGGTAGTAGTGGCCTCAGTAGGCATTTTTGGCTTGTGGCAGGGGTTCCCTCAACCCGCGTTTCTCCTGGTGCACCGTTACTTTGTAGTCCTCTATATTACATGAACCAACACAACACAGCGGTCCATGCGCGCTGTAAGAAGTACGGCGCGCGCTTGAAGTTGCGAAAGGAGAGGAGGAGAGGAAACTTGGCTTGGCACTCGTCCAACTGCCGAAAGGGGAGTTCTTTCGCAAATGTCTACGCACGCGCCGTACAAAAGTACGTGTAGGTCCGCTAATTCAGAGGACTACAAAGGAACGGTGCATCAGCAAAAACGCTGACTGATGGCTCGGAATTAGCATAAAAAAACGGCATATTGTACATAGGTTGACCGAACAAAATTTCAATAATCAATCCTAGCCTTCACAGGCAATAGCACCAAAGCTTGGAAATCGCCAAAACGGCTGCCGTCTTGATTTAGCTTAGTCCATCAAGCAGAGGCAGTTATGTTCGTCAGGACAAGAAATGAGGACTAGAACTCTTCAATGTCCATCGAGGTTCATTTTATGTTCCTCACTTCTTATTCATAGCTGACATCATAAATTTGTCTAATATCCTGCCTGAGTGATGCCTGGCTTTCCTATTGATGAGTACGTATAGCGTCTTTTTAGCATACTCTGTACACAACATAATTATAATATCATTCGCCGCACGAACAGAAGGAGATCAATCGCCAGCAGATCACAAATGACATAGAAAACGGCACAAGAAAATGGGTAAATAAATAGGTAGAAAGAAATACGAAAATATGCCTACGAAAATATGTATGTATGGGACATGAATGACATTTAAATTTACTGTCCACTTGGTTGCTTGCAATTTTAAGTGTAAGTGTTAATTGCCGTGGTACTCGCACTAGCGGAATGTTCGGTATGATGAGCAGCAGCCTCTTTTGTAGCTTCGCGTAGAAATCCGCTCTTCATTTCGCGTATAATGAAGCAGACGAGTCGCGTCCAGCTTTTGTCCGTTGACAACGTGGAACCTCTTCGACCCGAGTTGGGCATGGCGCTGCAGATTTCCTTGGATCGTCGTCTGCCAGCTCCATTTTTGCCTTCGATGTTAGGCGAAAGCAGTTGCTGTTCTGCGCAAGGCGGCAAGTGTCCGTTGAGGCTGTCTGCGCTGGGCGTCAAGGCGGCTGTAGCGATGACACGCAGCTGTTTCCACATCTCGTTGTTGAAGTTGATCCCGCGGTCGAAGTGCACGCGACTCACGTGACGTATTTGCTGCACGGCCTCCACTTCCGCATTCGAATCGCCCATCGACCACACGACGAATTCGAGAAAGTCGTTGATCAACTTGCCATGAGATCGGATGGTCTTGACCGCCGACGAGCATTCCGATTCCTCGTCAACGTTAACTTCTTCCAGATCTAAAAGGTCGTCTGGCTTCAGATTCAAGGAGCGACACAACAGCGGCTTGGTTCGCAATAGCGCCAGCAGGATCTCCTCTCCGAGAGACATGGGAATGCCTGCTTCCTCCTCATCATCGCGGCCGCGATAGCTTAAGCAGATCTGCTCCCATGCATCTCTCAACAGTCGAGCTTCTTCCGGTCGAAAACAGAGCGTCTTTGAATCCGCCTTGCGCCTCATCGATTGACTCATTTGATGATGGCTCATTTCAGGTGTGGTGCTCATAGCGGTGGTGCTCATACGAATGTTTGTCGCGGACGCGTAATTGCTCATATGTGACATGCTGTATTCGTTAGCAAGCGGCAAATGTTTCTTCTGCTTTTTCTTGCTTTTGCCGCCAAGTTTATGGAGGGACGAGCCGCCGGCGCCAACCTTGAGCCGTTTACGCCAGTGGAAGTAAATGACGCAGTTGGTAGCGCTGTTGAAGACGACGAGAAAGTTGGAGATCTCGACAAAGTAGTAGAAGATGATGGGGAATGACTCTTCGAGATTGAGGAAGCTCTCCCAGAGATTCAGGCCGGTGGGCAGACTGTGGCAGGCGAGAAATTTGAGCGCCAGCCACAGAAGCATGGATGTGGTCTGTCTCTCGGTGCGATCACGATATCGGCCAGGCGGAGTGCCACCTGGACTCTGTTCCACCTGCTCCAACAACTGCTGAGACAAGATCTGATTCCGCATCTCCGAAGCCATCTTCACCACTTTGATCATGCGCACAGTGAGACAGAGGATGAGGAGAAACGGAAGCAGCGAAGTGAAGATCAGCGCCAGTATCACTCGGTACACCAGGGAATACGTGGCTGACTTCCGCAAGTCAGTACCGTCTACGTAACTCAACAGCATGTCCGCAGAAGGTGCGTAGCACCAGGACAGTTCCAGCTCCAGAAAAGTTGGAATGTTATAAAGCACTAAAAAGCAGAATACTTCAACCTTCAACGTTACTTATGTTCAGGCGGTGTTGTTGTCTGTTTGTGGTGTGTGTCTGTCTACTGAACATACATACCTACATACACAACGTACGGTACGTGAGTAGAAGAAGAGAACATAATGTTCCTACAGATTGTATAACACAACGTCCCTATACATACTTACTGTACATACCTGGAGTGACAAACGGCCGCTTCCATACAAACGGCTGATTTTCACACGCAAAGTTCGAAGCATTCCAGCGGTCGTAGAGAAATAAAACTGGCACCATTGAATGCGCCGATTCTTCTTCTTTCCAATGGTGCCAGCTTTGTCGAGGTCCGAGGCCTCCTTCCATTTTATTTTTACCGGTGAATAGAGGGTACTTTTGAACCTCAATTTTTTCTCGGGGAATGCTCTGGACGGGTATCGCCAAGTTTGGCGATACACGCTGGCTGGTTTGCAAAGGAGCGTGATCGCCAAACTTGGCGATGATCGCCAAACTTGGCGATACCCATCCAGAGCATTCCCCGAGAAAAAATTGAGGTTCAAAAGTACCCTCTATTCACCGGTAAAAATAAAATGGAAGGAGGCCTCGGACCTCGACAAAGCTGGCACCATTGGAAAGAAGAAGAATCGGCGCATTCAATGGTGCCAGTTTTATTTCTCTACGACCGCTGGAATGCTTCGAACTTTGCGTGTGAAAATCAGCCGTTTGTATGGAAGCGGCCGTTTGTCACTCCCCCTTTTATATTACTCCTGATACCTGCGAATACGCTGATCAAAATGCAGATGAGTCTGGCTCGACGCGTGCGATCGATGCTGCGATGCTCCAGCGGCTTCCACACAGCCAGATGGCGTTCACTTGTTATCACTAGGAGCATCCATATTGAAGCAGTCATGCTTATGGAGGAAAATGGATGCAGTTGAACGGCAAAGTGTTTCCTAAATATCTTTGCAATAGCGTTCTAACATCTTTAAGGTGGATACGATGTCTTTCCGATCCAACTTTGAGCAGCTGCTGCGCTTCGCTGCAGGGCAGGTACAAACACGCCCAGTTGTGCTCGCGATGAACCCAACGACGGCTCAAAATCCCTCGTAGGGGCAGGACAACGTCTCAAAAACACGCCCCCAAAACATGCGATTTGGCCGTTCTGAACAAACCGCTGGTAATTTTTAACATCCAGCAGATCAATCGATTCCTTGTCTTAACTGTGACAAGTATGTACATACGTTACGTATAATCTGGTCTAAAATTTCATCTCCCGATACCGGTATTTCAAATCTTTCTACCTTTAAAGGTACCGTTCGCACGACATTATACAGTACACCCAAAAATAGTACACTACTCATACATTAGGTCCGTCAATGATTTCCATTGAAACCAGTTGACAAAGGTGGAGATGGAGTAGTAGAGCATGGCGCAAACGAGGACGGCAATATCCCACACAGCCAACGTTGACAGGTAGAGCACCACAGTCTTGCGGATATTCAGGCGTCTAGTCAGCAAGAGAATACTGTAGACGTTTCCCAAACAACCGAATATCACTGTTGCGCTGGTCAGCGGCCCATTCAGCACGAATTCAAAGGTGGAATAGGGCGTGTCTGAGGATGCGTTTAATGGGATGGGACACATTTGCCATTGACCAATATTGGACACATTGGCCATTGGCCGTAGGTCGTCTCCCGTGGACGATGAAGCAATCATTTTTCAGCTGCAACAGTTGTGTTTGTATGAAGTTTTCACCGTGCACAAGCTATTAAAATTTACTTTTTCTCGGTAGGCTACGTATGGTACCTACAGAAAAGACAAGGAAGTTGCAGTGGCACCTGTAAGAGAAGCGGGAGAAATGAAAAGAGTGCTACGCTTATATTTTCAAAATCAATGACTTTGTGGTCCTGTTGACAGATCACTCCCCCTGCATACTAATTCATATTTGTGAAGAGCAGTCCCGGTGATTAAGCGCAGAAAGAGATTAAAATATTGTACGTGTAAGTACTGTAGTAGCTATTCGTGCGATGGACTCAAACATGAGATTGCAAAAAGTAATCGGATTTTTGGACATAGACAAGCCAGTTAGCAATGAACGTAAGTCGTACTATTATGTTACGCCTACCCATATGTACGTTAGGTCGTGTCGTATATACGTACGGCAGCATCAAACAGCAAAGAAAGTCTAATCATATCTTCTTTGCCCCTGTCGTGTTGAGCAAGATTCTTTGCCTTTGGGTCATTTTGCTAATTTACTTGAGAAATACCCAGGCAAAAATACGCTACAATAGCCGAATGCCAATCTTCAATTTCATATTTCTCGTGTTGCTTTCCACTGTGCAAGTACTGTAATACGCAGAAATGTCATGCTCATAAATTTATACGTAACTGTTTCCATAAACAGAATTCAATAAGCCAACTACGTATACTGAGTCGCCACTGATCTCGGTCTTCCTGGAAATTCCACTTCCGCTGTCGACACCTTTGGTCAGCATTTCCATATTCAATTTCAAACATGGAATAGGTTTGATTTGGCTCTTCAGATCAAAAATTTTTGCTTTTATAGTCCGTCGGTCATATGTACACATATGTACATATGTACGTATTTCCATATCGGTTGATATTGATGTACTGTACGTACATACCTACATGTACAGTAGAGCTACACGTACATGTACATAGTACATACCACCCTCAAACCGCCAGAGGGTGTAAAACACTGTACTTATACAAGACAACTTTACACGATGGACCTGCATAAACCTGTTAAGCTGTCCACGCGCCTGTAGAAACTACGGAGGTCCAGCGGGGACAGATGCGAAAGGAGTGGGCCAGAATTTTCGCGCGTCCACATGCCGAAAACGAAATAAATAAAAGAAAAGAAAAGGAGGTGTTTGAATACTGGGCGCTGGGCGCTGAGGGATTAAGAAAGGTTTTCTGTAGCAGTTGCATAGTACGTGGAAGGGGGGTACTTTTTGTAAATCGAGATAATATGCCTATCGGATTCCCCATCAAAAACGGCAGCTATGTTGATGAAGTGCTAGCAGGCAAGCGAGAGCAGAAACCCCCAGCCGCAGCCAAGCCCCAAACTAGTAGGAGCAGAGGAAGGCCGAGCCAGCCGCAGCCAACCCCCATATTAGGAAAACACCTATTCTTTTCCCTCCGCAACACCACCCCATCTCACGCCACCATTTGTTCGGACATCGAGATCATGGGTAAAGGTGAGCAGGTCGCATTTTTGCCGTTTTTCAACGTTTTTAGCCATATTTCAGCAACCGCAGGGGCTATATAGAGGAAATGAAAGGAACAAACCGGAAGTGACTAAGATCATTATCTCAGGATTGATCCTTTATCGAGAGACTTGCTCGATTTGTATTACTTGATAAACGCTACATGTATTTGGTATGCGGAAAGATCTCCCATAGGGACTCCAAGTCTGGACCAATTTTGATTGGTAAGCTGAAGGAATCTTGATGATTGTGCTGTGTTTGTGTCGTGTGGTTTGAGTATTTGCAGCTTACAAAATGAATCAAGACGCCGAAAGTGCCCAATCCAGTGGCCAGTTTCTCTGTGGTACGTGTGCGAGATATAGCGTCACAAATTTGATGCTGATTTCTGTATATTTTGAACCTGTTGCAAATTTATGTTTTTTGAATACCACAGCATCGTCCACAGCACATCCACAGAGCCGAGCGGAGCAGACTCACCGAGCAGCACACAGACGCCAAGAGCCCGGCAGGAAAAGTCTCGACGCCGAACAAAGAAAGCAAAAACAAAAAACTACCAGCCGGGGCGAATACATGCACCATCGTCTCATGAAATTTCTCCCCTTTCTGAAAAGTTCTCCTTTCGCATGCAAAGCATGGGAAACATCATCTTCCCTAACCTTATGAGTACATCTATTTATCTGTGAAGGGTATGAGACGAGTAGAGATTTTGCTACAGCAAGTAGAAGCCAGATGTACTGTATTGAAGGGTTTAGGCCTAAGAAACGTTCTTGGGCTGGGACGAAGTGTGATGACATCGTGACCGATGAGATGATGCTGGCGCGGACCCAGAAGCTGAAGGTAGCAACACGAGTGGCGATCAGCCTGCCACAGCGAATTCAGTAGTGATATGATGTTCATCAGCGTGCAAGAGGCCATGCAATCGGATAACAAAGATCCGGATGCTTTCTTTGTAATCGCAGCCCAACAACAGATGATAAATACAGATAGCTAGTCAACAACAGGCAATGGTAACTGCGGATGGCCCAACAGCAACAATTGAATTCAGACATGATCTCGACTATGGCAATATCGAGAGCGGAGGCGGTGAGTCATGTGCAGGACTACCGCAAAGCGGACGAATCTCTATAACCTCGCATTGGCAATTGGGACCGATGAGATGATGGCTAGCACGACCCAGAAGCTGGAAGGTAGCAACACGAGTGGCGATCAGCCTGCCACAGCGAATTCAGTAGGTGATATGATGTTGGCTAGCATGCAAGAGGCCATGCAATCAGATAACAAAGATAGAATGCTTCTTTTGTTGATGGCCAGCCAACAACAGATGATGATGCAGATAGCTAGTCAACAACAGCAGATGTAACTCCAATGCCGAGCGGCGACGATCCAACTACAGTCCTCTCGGGAGATAGATTTTAGGGCTTAATAAATCATCCGAAAAGCGGAGGCGGTGATAGTGTCGCAGGGCAGCAGTACCTTAAGACGACAAAGCCTAAGCTCCCTAAGCTAAACCTTGGGCCGTTGGCCGGGATCGGGATGACTGGCTTCCCTTTTGGGAGGGGTTTAAGGGCTCGGTGCATGATGATACGATACAGCAATAAATTTTCCCGCCTGGTTTTTGATTGGATTTCAAGATAAATGAGGGGCGCAATACCACTGAAACTTTTCCTCGTAAGTAGCCTAATACTTATGTAGAATTTGATGTAGATTTCAAAAATATAAATTGCTTTTTTCCGGCATCGAATGGCCGGGAAATACAAGATACGCATATAGCAGCTCAAGCACAACGCACCTATCATCGGACAGCCAACGCAGAGTAACTAGGTCACATGCCCTGGTAAACTGCCCTATTCATGCGAGAGAGCTGAAAAGAAAAAGGCAATGACACTAGCCAAATACAAAGAGCACATGAAGAATATCTCCGATAAACAAGTCATGACAGACCGGCGGAAATCGGAAGCATGATGCGACACATTCCATCCCCGCAGCATACGATGGCGCGTTAATCCGCCGCCCAGGCGCGTAATTCGCAGCCACAGCTTGAAGGCCAGCGCGTACAATTCGCCGCTGCGGGGTCCTAGAATGAAAAGCGCGGGAATTCGCAGCTGAGTCGTAAGCCTTTGGCACGACGGACCTGCTCACGTTAACCCTTACCCATTCCATCGCAGCTTCAAGCACAGAACGCACCTATCGCTCTGGGACAGCCAGACGCAGATTCAACTCTGGTCACATGGCCCTGGTAAACTGCCCTATTCAGTGCGAGAGGAGCTGGAGAGGAAAAAGGGCAGGGGAGAGTGGACACTAGCCAAATACAAAGAGCACATGGAAGAATATCTCCGAGTAGAACAAGTCATGACAAGACAGGCGGAAATAGTGAAGCATGATGAGAGCGCGTTCCATCCGCAGCATACTGATGGCGCGTGTAATCCGCCGCCAGGCGCGTGTAATTCGCAGCCACAGCTTGGAAGGGCCAGCGCGTACAATTCGCCGCTGCAGGGTCCTAGAATGAAAAGCGCGGGAAGTTCGCAGCTGAGTCGTAAGCCTTTGGGCACGACGGACCTGCTTCACGTGAACGCTAACGAAATTCACAAAAATATACCACTTTTGCAAAATTATATGCTAGGGGTTAAATTTTTTTGGAAAAACAATGTTATTTTTTGAAATCTCACATAAAATTCTACATAGACTGGGAGATAGGCTACGTTTTGCTTGCGCGGCCATACGAAGGGTCAGTGCACGTCTATCAAAAGTTGCATGCATTGTCCTCACCGCCGCATCGCAGTCGCTCGCTGTGCGAACGAATTGTTGCGCGGCCATACGAGTCAGGCACGTCATCAAAAGGCGGCCGTGCCTCGCCGCGTCGCCCCATCGCTCGCGCGAACCAAACATTGGCGAACAAGAGGTCACCGCATACGCAGGTGAGATTGAAGCACAGGGAAATGGGGGACTGGGACGGGGACAATCCGAGAAAGTTTCAGAGGTATGGCACAAATGATGTGCGATGAAAACACTGAAGTGCCCATGCAATCGGCAATCGCTCTGATCGAAAATTCCGACAGCAGAAAAGGAGAAAACGAGGAGCACACGGAGTCGTACTTGACCCGGGAAGCACATGCACATTTATCACACGAAGGATTAGCATCTCGCTTGGGGCTGCGCGTAGCGAAAAGAGCAGGTTATACCCATGAAGTACTTTATCTTCATTCGTTACAAACGGCGGCGGCGGCGAAGGCGTGGTAGCACGGTGACTTTGAAGGCGTGAGGGTCAGATTACGGTAAGCACATACGTAGTGCCCACAATTACGGCCTAAGCCCATGCACATTTATCACACAAAGATTAGCATCTCGCTTGGGGCGCGCGGCGCAGCAAAAGCCAGTACCCAGAAGTAGTTGGTTGTTGAGCAAAACAGCTACAGCAAAGGGCATGTGAAGTGAACAGTTTCCGCTGGCAGATCCGCTGCCAACTTGCATCGAAAGATCGCAGCTAGACTTTTTGCTTGGGAATGACTACTATGGGGCCGCATTGAGCGCAGAGACAAAGCAGCAGGTGTCAGATATGCTGTTTCTATTGCCAACGATATTCGGGTATGTACCATCAGGCCGAATAGCGCAGGGCTCAGCATATGCTACATATACAAAAGAGAAGCACGTGGGATTGTGGCTCAAAGTTACGGAGACGGAAAATACAAGCGAACATAAGCATTATCAGCACTATCGCGGCAGTAGAGGTGGCGCAAGCAAACGTCACAAAACCTTGTGCGCAGATAGAGATATGTATCGCACAGTGTACTACTGCAAAGGAGGAAACGGTAAGGCTTATTTGGAGCACGAATTGTCGCTGGGGAGTGGGCGATGCAAAAATCGCCAAATTTATTGCACGCTTCCACAAACGCTGAATATCCGCGAACGCAAAGAACTTGACGGTATGTACGTAGATAAGGGCTAAGAGGACGATTGTCCTGTGTGAAACATCATGTCTCCTCGGGAGTGTCAGTTCCGCTATGCGGACTGAAAGGAAATGAAAGGTAACAAACCGGAAGTTGACTTAATGATCATTTTATCTTCATTGTTTTGTGATTTGTGATTCCTGTGTGGTTGAGTAAAGAATTTGTGCTCTGAATTTTGATTATTGTGATTGAAATGGCTTTTGCTACATGTATCTTATTGGGATTCGCTCACAGCTCTACCTGGTCCACATGCACATCCAACATCCTGGCGGTTTCGTGTCATGTTGTAGTAAAGGACTTACGTACCTACAGTCCTACAGAGAGCAATTTGATCGCCGTAATTAAGATGAAAAAATAACGAGATCTGTGAAAGTTACAGTAATCCGTTACAGTCAATTGCGTTAAAAACATTAACGCAACGTATTTTCGGTTGGCTTTCAGAGCTTGGCCTTGACAGACACTAGGTGACATCAGACACCGGTTATCTAGTCCGGCCGCCGATTTATCAGGCGATCAAGAAGATGTGTCAAATTGTCGAGCTCTTATACGAAGGAATTACACTCTGCACGAAACCCCAGTTTGCCGATGACATTGGCAAGCGTCACAAAAAGTAGTACGTACAGTAGAGAGAGGATTCAGCGATTTTTGATATATCCGTATCATGTTTTGTGTAGGTCTAGGTAATTACGTAACTTTACTCCTCTTATCCTGTACAATAGCACAGCACCAATAGTAGTGAAGCACGGGACAGCCGGTCAGACAATACGCGGATATGACGCCGCCGCACCATTTTAATGTCAACAGCAGAAAGAAGGAATAATTGAAAATGGGGAAGCAATACAACATAGGTAGTGTACTTGAGGCAGCGAAAGGAAATATGCTATGGTGATAAAAGCTATAGCTGCAAAATTTTCTGGGATACTTGCATGAAAAGACGGCCTCTAGAGAAATGAGAGCAATGAATATACAGCCAAGTCCGCACAATCCACTGGTGTCCATGATGAGAAGGAGGCCGAGCCAAACTGATCCAGTTTTCTTTGATATTACGCACAGTGTTCACGGAAAAGCTTTTACTTTACGATCTTCCCTAGCTGTCACACTCTTTATTGCCTAAATAAACCCCCCGGGCTGTCTGAGAGCTGTGCTCAGGCCATGCGTGCTCTCTGAGTTTTAGGTAAGGGTTATTAAACCAACCCATGCATACATGGGGTTTTAAGGTTTTGTTGTAGTTACCCAAATTAACGGAAATGTAATCGAAAATTTAACTGTTTCAAATTAACGGAAATTCCTTCTATTTTAAGAAGGACAATATTTTAATTTTATAACTAATTTACTTGAGCATAGATTGGAATATAGTCGCTTAATGGATAGGAAAGCAGTCATAGGTTGCTTGAACGAAGAGTTGTTGAGTGCTGGGTTGGCGGAGCGGGTGTGCGATAGGAGCAGCTACCGCGGGTAGAGGTGGGTGTGGGATAGACCGAGTTTTGGGGGGGGGGTGGGATAGAAGTAGCTGCTGCAGGTAAGCGTGGGTAGGAATGGGTAGGAGTGGCCTTTGGTAGGGTAGGAGTGGCCTTTGGTACGTATGTAGGTGTGTTTTGGCCGTGTATGTAATAGTGTGTCTTGCCAAGTATGTAAATAATCCAAAATAAATGATCTCAGTGCACTGGAATCATTCGGTATAAGTGCTGATCGTGCTCTGCTTGAATGTGTAAAGCAAGTAAACAGCAGTAGTGTAAACGCAGTGGAATGAAGTGAGCATCAGAAATAAAGATAGGTTGAAGAATGGTAATTTTTTTTTAATGTCAAAGATCATGTAAGTAAAGTCAGGGTTATAAACCCTGACTTTACTATAAACTTTACTTTACTTTACTTTACTTTACCCTGACTATGGTTATACCCTAGGAAAACCGGCTAGCTGTCATGATCAAAAGGAGAAATTGTGTGACTGAGGTCATCCGAGTGTGTAGTCAAATGGTTAAGGCGCTTGGCTGGAACTGGAGAGGTCCAGGGTTCGATTCCCTGGCACATTCGGCAAATTTCCTTCTCGATTATAAGTCACGTAGATATCGTCAAAAGGTCGTCAAATACACTGGTTGTCCAATGAAAAATGAGACTATGATACTGATTAACCAGTGAGAAATGATAATAATGCATAGCTAACAGTCAATTGAAACTAAAATCTCTGTAAAATACAAAAATGAAATCACTCTGAAATCACTGAAATACATGCGAGTTACAGAAAAAATGCACCGCAAGATTCAAAAAAACCAACACGAAAGACTGCAAACTGTGCAACGCAGCATTCAAAACAACCAATACAAAAAACTGCAACCTGAAAACGAGTCAATACTTACTGACTTGTGAAACGCAACATTCAAAACAACTAATACATACAAAACAACTAATACAAAAGACTGCAAAACTGGACACGAGTCAATACTTACTGAACATGTGTAGGAACTTCAAAACTGAATATGTAGGAATTGGCGAAACAAATGAAGGAAGAGCCAGATAATAGGAAATTTTGGCGAAATATAAGGCAAAAATTTTGAAGGAAATGAAACACGCAGAAAAGAGATCGCCGAATAAAGGAAGAGCCTTTTTTTCATTCAATTTCGTGAAATAGAAGGACGGTTCCTTCTATTTCATTTTGGGTCGATGAAATACAAGGTAATCATTAAAATCCTTCTCTTTCAAGAGAAGGAAAAAATTTAGCAGGAAATAGGCAT
>JASAMW010006651.1:0-28440 GCA_030247985.1 Epsilonema sp. ZAB3_2
CCACCAGAGCTTCTGGATAATGACCACTAAACTACATAACAATCAAACCCACAATACAACTGGACCATCCAACAAGAGCAAGCAATACACTGATTACCAACGATTGCCGAAATCACATACTTACCAGACCATAAAACGCACACGACCTCACTTTGGCGAAAGAAACAGCAGGCCAATGACGAAACAGCAACACCTGCACCGCTCACGCAAACTGAACGTGCTTACGCAACATGACGTCATTTCACAACACACGCAGGCACGCGCCCTCACACACGTGCGCGCAGGCTCACATACAGGTAAGCCACGCCCCCTCAACGCTCATTGGCTAACCTGTACCACCCCCGCGCGCACCGAATCTATATATAGGGGTTTTAGCACTTTTACCTCCTTGAGCCACGTAGCTCAGAGGTAGCGCTTGCGCGCAGCACTACACTAGCCCGTGTTCAAACCACGGACGTGCCAACACATACATACAGGTTAAACATACCCTACAGGTCAACAAACTTTGTACTTAGGCTCTACGTATGCACAAAAGATAGGAACGTCAAACTACGTACAGTAGGTACAGCTGCTGTTGTATGAATGAAAGCAAGCCAACTGAAAAGGAGAACGGCGGAGGATGCTGACAAGTGAGCAGTGAACAAGCTTGCACCAGGTCTGCCGCTCCCGGGACCTTCTCCTCCTTCAAGTTCGTGAGTCTTCTGTCAAAATCCGCCACCTTCAAATCAAAACAAAACAAATGTCTGCAGACCACAACTTTTCTAAAACATATGTATGTATTCGTATAGGCTGTACAATAGGCAGCATATATCTGCAAAGAATATGGCAATCGACATCCATGTCGTCATATACGCACAATTTATCACTGGTTTGGTATGCAAATGAATGTATGTTCGAAAATGAATCCCCAATAAAATTCTCATGCGTAGCCTACAACTTCACAGAAAAACATTGAAGGGGGAATCTGGCGGCGGCGGGAGAGTTTGTATGGGGAGGCAAATTTCGACGTTTTAACATTTGAAAGCACCTACCTATGTAAAATCGCATCCTTTTTTGATCTAACCCCATGTTCTGGAGTTGATTTTGTCCCTGTGAAGCGGCGCCCCAGTTAGAAAGCTCGAAATAGGCCAAACCCCTTCCTAACTGGGGCGCTGCTTCACAAAGGCAAAATCGGCTCCAGAATATGGGGTTATTTTTATTTATTTTTATTTTATTTATTATTTATTTATTTATTTTTTATTTATTTATTTATTTATTTTTTATTTTTATGTTATTTTTATTTTTATTAGATTGAAAGAGGATGCAATTTTACGTCTGATAGGCCACTCAAAAGTCAAAAGTATGAAATTTGCCTCCCCATACAAACGATCCCGCCAGATCCCCCCCTTTAAGGCAAGTTTCCCTGGTGTGTGCATTGTTCACGGACACCCTCGCAATTTCGCATTTCCTATTCGGTTCATAAATAAGTACTACAACACATGGAGAATCGAATGCAAAAAACCGCATCTCAAAATTCGCCCTCGTTGAGGAGTTATGGATGCGCAAACCCTCCTGACCCATTTCAAGGCGAAAATTACATAAAATGCATTATTTTTAGGTTCAGTGGACGCAGCCGGCTGAAATTTTATATACACATACCCCCTATGGGACCCTACCTACAGGGAAATTTTTAGCCTTCTAACCCTCTTCAAACTGGAGTTATGGCGTTTTACAGTCAATTTCCATGCAAACTGGGGCTAGATTTTTTTAGGTTTTATGCCTATAGCTCATTAGAAACAGTACCAGCCGCTCTGAAAATTTTTATCCCTTTAGGTAACCCATTACCCATTACAGTTTTCGAAAATACAAAAAGAAAAAATTCGGTAGTGGTCCGAGAATGAGAACGGTCCTCATGAATAGTGAAAAATTCAGGAAAAATGTTCCCGCCTTTTTCTATTATTCAAGATAAATGAGCAATACCACTGGAGCTTCTTTCTAAATAGTAACCTATCTTATGTAGAATTTGATGTAGATTTCAAAAATGAAATTAGTTTTCCAAAAAAATTTAACCCCTAGCATATAATTTTGCAAAAGTAGGATATTTTTGAGATATTTTTGAGAATTTTGGGTAAGGGTTAAATTTTTTTGGAAAACCAATTTTATTTTTGAAATCTACATCAAATTCTACATAGGAAAGGTTACTTTTTAGGAAGAAGCTCTAGTGGTAATGCTCATTTATCTTGAATAATAGAAAAAGGCGGGAACATTTTTCCTGAATTTTTCACTATTCATGAGGACCGTTCTCATTCTCGGACCACTACCGAATTTTTTCTTTTTGTATTTTCGAAAACTGTAATGGGTTACCTAAAGGGATAAAAATTTTCAGAGCGGCCGGTACTGTATCTAATGAGCTATAGGCATATAACCAAAAAAAATCTAGCCCCAGTTTGCATGGAAATTGAGTGTAAAACGCCATAACTCCAGTGTGAAGAGGGCTAGAAGGCTAAAAATTTACCTGCTGGTAGGGTCCAATAAGGGGTATGTGTGTACAAAATTTATGCCGGCTGTGTCCACTGGAACCTAAAAAGAATGCATTTTATGTAATTTTCGCCTTAAAATTGGTCAGGAGGGTTTGCGCATCTATAACTCCTCAACGAGGGCGAATTTTGAGATGCGGTTTTTTGCATTCGATTCCCCATGAGTTGTAGTACTTATTTATGAACCGAACAGGAAATGTGAAATATTGAGGGTGTCCGGCCTTCTATAGTCAGACTCTCACACGACTCAGAAACCCTGCCTTAATTACACAACACACAGACACACGGTAGGTACCACCACAAATAAATATATCTCTTCCCAATTCTAATCCTTACCTCAATCCATCTCAAAATTCAACCATTTCACGAAGACGTCAAGAAGAAAAAGTAATCATCATCAATTACAATTCATTTTCAAAGAGAATCGCCAATAATACGCCCTTTCTTCTCCGTATCACATTCACATCAGTCGACATGCACTTTTCTCAGCTTCAGGGGTCATAGGGCTCACAATATCCACATGGATATCTCGTTCATCTCTATCCAAGCTCCAGTGATTCATTACATTCCTGCCATCGCCACTACTTCTCTCCTGTCTTCTCGTGCTGTTCTGAGGCATAGAAATAGGTTTAGACGCTTGTCTGTCCGGTTGGCCACTCGTTGCAGTCGCTTTAGATTGTTGCAACGAACTTGGAGAGATGGAATTTCTCGCAGTATTGGCAGTAGGCGAGGTTGCAAGCTTTGTTGTGGCCAACGGTGACGTAGTTAGGCAGTCTTTGGATGCTGTTGACGTGTCCAGGCACAGATCTAATAAGCCGTTGGTGGCAGCTGTGGTCCCACAGACCTCCTCCAACCCTTCCAGGTGCTTTTGTACCGCGTGCAATAGGGGCTTGTAGCCCAAACTGAAAATACAACACGAACACAACGTATAGTAGGAAGGAACACACACACACGCGGGCTTAACTCCTCCTGTCCTCGGTGAATTCGACGGCCGTTTGGCGGTCGTCCAGCGGCCGTTTAGACGGCCGTTTTCCGTTATACGGCCGTCAACGACCGTTTCCGCCGTTTTTTTTATTTTTCGTCGCTCCGCACTACCACGAGCGAAAGGAGCGAAGAGAGCAGGCAGACTGAGTCAAAACTGGTATAACATTCGCGCGTGTGGGCTAAATCTTTGCTAAAAAAATCCCTGATATCACAGAAAAAACGACGGAGTAACGAATTTTGGCGTCCCCTGGCATTTCCGGTGGTGCGGAGCGACGAAAA
This sequence comes from Epsilonema sp. ZAB3_2, assembly GCA_030247985.1. Lineage (NCBI taxonomy): Eukaryota > Metazoa > Nematoda > Chromadorea > Desmodorida > Epsilonematidae > Epsilonema > Epsilonema sp. ZAB3_2. Next base: position 3,780 of record JASAMW010006651.1, read on the forward strand.
ATAAAGAAAATGGCACGGCCGTCGAATTCGCCGAGGACAGGAGGAGTTCAGGCTTGGGGAGAAAATGCGTTTGTTGGTGGCCAAGAAAAATTCAAGACTTTTTCACGTTGCGGAACTGTCGACACTTCGTTAAAGGGCAGATGCGGCAAAGATTTTTCCATAGTGAAGGCTGAGATCGATTTTTCAATTTTCCTTCGGTCAGTATACGTAGTTTTTTATGCTGAATTGATTTCACCCCCATGTCTCGACGAGATTTTGCCTCCTTGTAGAGAAACCCCACTTATACGTGTCACTTCGAACGCCCGTTTGTTCTTGTCAGCGCCTCACTTCCTGCGTCATTTTGAACGTGAGAGCGGACGACGGCGCGCGCAGATTCTAAATGACGCAGGAAGTGAGGCGGTGACAAGAACAAACGGGCGTTCGAAGCGACACGTATAAGTGGGGTTTCTCTACAAGGAGGCAAAATCTCGTCGAGACATGGGGGTGAAATCAATTCAGCATAAAAAACTACGTATACTGACCGAAGGAAAATTGAAAAATCGATCTCAGCCTTCACTATGGAAAAATCTTTGCCGCATCTGCCCTTTAACAAACATTAGCTGCGGAAAGGTCAACAGAGTATTTTCCCATGCATCTGGTCAAAAAGTGTCAGTCAACAGTTCTGCAACTTGTTGCCTGCCACATCAAGAGAGACAGAGAATTATGCGGCAGGTGTTGTTAGCGTACTGTACACACTGTACATACGTATACATCCAGTCCAATCATCCAGCTTATAGTCCATGTTAATTACCCCACATTTACCCCATTACCCCCTCCCCGCACTCACCAGCTCTGATCCGCCAATCAATCATCCAGCTTGGTCCACGGTTACCCCATATGTTTGCCACCCCACATTTACCCCCATTACCCCCTTCCTCCCCTCCCCGCACTCACCAGCTCTGATCCGCCCAGTCGTCCAGCTTGGCCACGCCTCTGCGCAGTCTCGCCAGCGTGTCGCCGGGCGCCTGGGCGAGCGTGGCGGCGTTCAGCGCGCGCGCCAGACCCACCAGATCCCGCAGCACGAGGCAGAGGAGGGTGGACCACTCCGGGCAGGCAGCCTCCAGCGCCAGCTGCTGCAGAAACCGAAGCTCCACCTCCGCCTCCTGCCCGCCCCGCGACGCCGCCTCACCGCACAGCGACTCCAGGCCTGCAAACAGCGAGAAGAAAGAAAGACAGTGGGGCGCTTGCACACGTGAACTCCGAATTCGCGCTGACTATGCTTCAACATGTAAAATCTCCCGAGTTCGCGGCTTCGAACTCGCACCGTATTCCGGAACGTGCGTGTGAACAATCGAATTAAAGTACAAATTATAATTCTGGGACCCATGCATTATTTATCTCGAGAAATACGCGACGTAGAGCAAAGCGGTCAAAACTTCCACGGATAACTTTAGCTCGCCTCTCCAATAAAAAAACCGTTTGATCATATCTGCTCTCAGTGTCGAGATATCGCCAAATTCCTTCAGTACTGAAATCGTGTCACCATTTGGCAGACGCTAAACCACGCAAACCACGACCCTGTACGCCCGATGCCCATTTTTATTGTTTTCATCATGTATGCATATTTCTACCACTTTTGATTTTTCGGGCGTTTGCGAGGTTTAGAATTGCCCAATGGTCCACGCCCAAGTTACCGATTTTAGTACTGAAGGAAATCGGCGAGATCTCGACACTGAGAGCAGATAGAATCAAACGGGTTTTTTATTGGAGAGGCGAGCTAAAGTTATCCGTGGAAGTTTTGACCGCTTTGCTCTACGTCGCGTAGTTCTCGAGATAAATAATGCATGGGTCCCAGAATTATAATTTGTACTTTAGTAATTAGAAGACGTGTGAGTAATTGACGTTCGTTTCGGTTCAAAACGAAGTCTTTTCAAACTCGGAGCGAAGTCGCTCGGAGCACGTCTGAAGCGCCCCAGTTTCAGAGGGTGCCATGGGACGAACCCGACCAGGGGAAAATCCGGCCACCCAAAAGATTCAGGGGTGCATGCAAGCAACCAATGGACCGATTGAGATAAAAATGAGCCACTTGGGTCATCATTTGCTCAAACAGCAAGTTCACAACCTCACAGGAGCTTTAGGTGGCCGGGTTTACCACAGTGCCGGGCTACCTCACACTCACAGAACCCTACTCTTACAGAAGAAAAGCATGGGATAAACTAGGTCAAAATGGGTTAGGGTGGTCCGATTTGCCCCCTCCCGCAATTACTTACCCCGCTCCACGATTATACAAAGTAGCGCGCTACACACGTGGTGAGTACTCACGGGGAATTCCCCATAAGTATGTGATGAAGCATAAGGAGGCCGGTGAATTCACCGTGAGTTTGAAACTCACCACGTATGAACACGTGAGAAAAATTTTGCGCTTGGGAGCAAGTGAGGATGCTCAACGCGAAAAATAAAACTCGAAGTTCAAACTCACGGTGAATTCACTGTGAGTTTACTCACCACGTGTGTAGCCCACTATTGCAGCACGCACCCCTATTATGTATGCTTGGTCTTACCTTCCCAGTCCAATTCTGGAGCGGAAGGGGAAGCAGTTGCATCCCAAGAAGGCGAAGATGGAGTCATCCAGCTGTCTTCCGTCAGTTCTGTGCCTGTATGCATAACAAAGATGAAAGGTAGTAGATTATGTATGAGGGCCACGTATACTGTTAGTTTGTAGGGTACTGTGGTGACGTGCCGCGTTCCGTATGGCGATAGCCGGGCCCCGAAAGGGGGGGGGGGAGAGAGAAATAGGACCGAACGAGAATCGAACCCGTTACCCTCGGACACAGCTGCGGACTTAGGCACCCCACCAGGGACCGGTCCGGCGACATTTGGCTAAACTCGCCTTACATACCTAGAACTAGTTTACGTACACTACTACTGGCCTCGGACGCTATTGCCATACGTACGCAGTACGTAACAGTACTGTGGGGTAAACCCGGACACGGGGGCAAACCCGGACACTGACATAGTATATCTCAGTGCAGCCATACGACCGATTGAAATAAGTAGTCTACCAATCGATTCCTTGAACTCTCCTAGCTCAGCTACCATGTTTACCATTTGCTGCAGCGCCAAGTTCAGTAAAGCTTAGGTGTCCGGACTTACCCCGCGTCCAGGTTTACCCCACCGAGCCATACAACATACATACATCATCATCACAACTGGAGCCGCAACTGCTGACCCCCCCGTCACCACGACATCACTTTTCGGCAGTCGTCCTAGCGGTAACGTAATATGTAAACGACCCCATACCCGCCGTCGTGCTCTGTCCGTCGTCCGCAGGCTTCTGCCTCCTTAGCTCCGCCTCCTCAACTCTCATTGGCTGCTGCCCCGCTGCTCCCATCTTTAACTGCTCCGACTGTGGCATATTCTGCTGCATCAATAGCTGCCGCGTTCTACTTTTGTTGTTGACCTCTTCCACTGCAGTCGTCCTCCTTCTCCTCTCCAACATCAGCTGATTCTCCGCGCTCGTTCCCCTGTCCAGCGTGCGAATCCCGGAATCGTTGCTATTCCGTCTGGTGATTATCTTCAACGGTCCTTCCTCCGGATTATTAACCGATGCTGTCCCAGCGCCGCCGATTTTAACGAATCCTGCCCCGCCGGTCTGCATGCTCCTGTTCAGTCAGAAAGAACGGGGGGAAAATTCCACATTACTGCATGAAATGTTCAATGCACTTGTGTATAAAGCCGGGCACTTATAAAGCCGAAGACACGGGTCCGAGCCCCGCTGCCCCAATGAACAGTTTTCCCTTCCCCTGCTAGGGGTTGGGGCTTCCGTTCACCTCGCGACATAAAGGCAAAAAATAAATAATTGGGCTTAGGGGAAGAATGGAGCACACGGTGTAACGAAACGAAGGAGGCAATCACCGGACCGGTTCATATTCGATCCATTATAATGGTTTTCTCCTTGTAATGGTTATCCATTTTATTGGTTTGCACCAATATAACGGTTTGGTAAAACCAACGTAATGGATATCCATTGTAATGGTTTCGTAAAAACCAATAGCATGGTTCGATTGAATATGAGCCAAAGTGATTGCCTCCTTCGTTTACACTGTGTGCTCCATTCTTCCCCGAAACCCAATTAATTATATATTCTTGATAAAAGCAAGCAGCTCACCTGTTAAGCTGCGCCACCACCGTATAGCTGAGCAGCGGGTAGGGCCAGTCGAAATCCGCGTGCAACCTGCGCAACGCGCTCACGAAATGGCCCACCCTCGCGGCTCTGGCCCGTTCCTTCTGCAGCCACAGCACCAGATGGAAGTCCAGATGGGCGGCGAAAGCGCCCAGATCCTTTAGTCGACAACTGCTCAGCAGTTCCCGGGCGTGTCGCGTCAGGATCAGATTCAGGTAGGTCTGCACGCTGCTGACGTTCGGCTGCTGATCTTCCCCATGACTGTGGCTGTGGTGCTGCTGCTGAGCTTTGTCACCTGGAGTAAGAGAAAGAAAAGATATCGACCAACCCAATCGCGTTACCTCAACTCGTAAATAGACGTAGCAAGAAGCTAAGCTAAGCTACCAACTTTATAGGACACAATCAATGGGGTAAACCCGGACGCGGGGGGGGGGGATAAATCCGGCACCTACGTAGTATATCTCAGCAACCACACGACCGCTTGAGACAATATGCTAGCAATCGATTCCTTGAACTCTCCTCTTTCAAATGAGTTACACTTTTCATCATTTGTTCAGAAAAGCTTAGGTGTCAGTCCGGGTTTACCGTTTCCGTACAAAACATCACATCGACCAAGTAGGGTCGTACCTACGGAATCCGTACCTGTGGAATCTAGAGATGGGCCGAGACTCTCGGTCTCGGAAATCTCGGTCATTTTTGGCGATCTCGGTCTCGGTCTCGACTTTAGAATTTTCAAATTCTCGGTCTCGCAACTTTTAGGGCCTATTTTAGGCGAGACCGAGACTAGATTGAAATCGTGATTTCACAAGCAATTTCATGCATTTCCGCCGAGATTTTATCTGCCTATCATGAAAAAATTTCTCCTGCAGGGCGACTTTAGCCATGTAAAGTAGCAAATAGAAGTCAACCACCTATTCACCACTGTTTTTGCCCTTACGACCTCAGTCGTAAGGGCTACCATGTTGAGTTGCCCTCATCATAGGGGTATAGGGGTCTTACGTAGTATGCTGTAGGATAGGGTTACGTACTGTGTAGGTATAGGAGAAATTTCAAATTTTCAATTTGGCGATCCTACGTATGTGGCGGCGATACGTCCCATTACAAAGTTTCGTTGACGGGTCGGAGTGTTTAGTGTTTCGTTGACGTTTTGTAGATTTTAGTGTTTCGTTGACGTTTTGGAGGTTTAGTGTTTCGTTGACATTTTTGCGAAAAATTTGGTCGATCCCGGGTTCGAATCTCACACCAGCCCATCCCGTAGGATTAGAAGACGAAAGCTCTATCGCCTACACCATCGCGACGAACTGGGCAAACGATGAAAACACAGGATAAGTAGTTGAGCTCAGAGGAAATAATTTGCATATAGGGGAAAAGGGAAAAACATGTGCTTTAGGGAGTAATTTGCATAGGAAATGTCGACAGTTGATGCAAGAATAATCTACATGAAAGGAACAGTGTGTTAAAGAGTGGAATTTGCATAAGAAAAATAAAAATGTGACGAAAATTGAGACACGTCACAGACTAGTTATTTTGTGCTTTTGCTCAGTTGCTGAGCAGTGGCGCTATTGCATTGAAGAATCACAGGGGAAAAATTGTGCATAGTCAGTGAGAAAGGGAAGGATTTTTTTCTGAAAGGATGGTATCTTCAACAGCAATTCAAAAGGAGAACTCTCTTTTGGAAGGAGTGCGTGTTCAAGAGCGATTCAATAAAACAATGCCTGGAATACTGCGGATGAAGAACATCTCAAATGGCAGGAAAGAAAAGCAGGTAATTTTGAAAAGAAGCTCTGCAGCAGATACAGTACTTATAGCTGTACAATAGATTCATTTCTGGATTGTGTGCATTTTGCAATAGCTAAACAGAAACCAAATTATTATGGGAGCATGCATGATTGTTTAGCTACTGCAAGAAACAACGAAAGATCGCCTCAAGGCGCCAAAAGACAGATCACCTGTAATGGTGCCAGTAACATCACTTGTGCAAACATCAGCTAAAGATTCCTCAAATAGTGATACAAACCAATACCAGTGCAGGAAAGCACGATTTACGACAATGGATGAAAATACCTCTGGATAAATCCAATAGAAACGCAGATTCAGGTTCATGTCAACGAAACTGTGAATATGTGACCAATATGGTGCTGTGTCCCCTGATACTGTACTTCCCCGATTATGCACACCGTTTTTCTCTGCTTACGAACCTGCTTTACCCATTCCGCCTGACAGGACCGAAAGGTTTTTAAGGCGCAGGGGTTAAAGGCAAGGGGTCCCCTACACCGACTTTCGAATTTAAAGTTCAAACCAATTTTATCATAAACTACATTTTTAAACGAGTCTTTTGCAAAAAACCGCTTTTCAAAATTCCTATCCGTTCATGAGTTATTCGAAGATAAAAATCGATAAATTTCAGTATTGAAGCGGTCCTCGGGAACCACTACGGTAGTTAACTACGTAGTTAACTACCGTAGTGGTTCCCAAATCCGTCTTCAGTACTGAACTTGACTGAACTTTGCACACCTACAACTCGTGAACGGATAGGAATTTTGAAAAGCGGTTTTTTGCAAAAGACTCGGTTAAAAATGTAGTTTATGATAAAATTGGTTTGAACTTTAAATTCGAAAGTCGGTGTAGGGGACCCCTTGCCTTTAAAGGGGAACTTTGCGCGGAAAATTCGGGGTAAGGCTACACACATCATTAGATAGAGCATAAAAAATGCTGCAAAACGCACCAAGTCCCATCCCTCTACGTTGCGTCATTCTTGAGTTACAGGCAAAATACTGATCAGTGAGCCAGAAACTCAGCTTGAGAGCACGTAGCTCGCTAACCACTGCACCAATCTGAATAATTTTTCCACCACCGTGTGCTCCGTTTGGTGTTCTATCTTTTTGTTGTATAAAGTTTCGCTGTATCTTCACTGCCTGTGGAATGGGAAGCCAAAAAACGTGTGTCGTTGCGCAGTTTAGCACATATTTCGTCCATGACGAGGACGTGGACGAAATATGTGCTAAACTGCGCAACGCCACCTGTTTTTTGGCCTCCCATTCCACAGGCAGTGAAGATACAGCGAAACTTTATACAACAAAAAGGTAGAACACCAAACGGAGCACACGGTGGTAGAAAAATTATTCAGATTGGTGCAGTGGTTAGCGAGCTACGTGCTCTCAAGCTGAGTTTCTGGCTCACTAATCAGTATTGTGCCTGTAACTCAAGAATGACGCAACGTAGAGGGATGGGACTTGGTGCGTTTTGCAGCATTTTTTATGCTCTATCTAATGATGTGTGTGGCCTTACCCCGAATTTTCCGCGCAAAGTTCCCCTTTAACCAACTCTCAAGACAAACATCAGCCAACCTCTCAGGTCGCTTCTCACAAAAAAACAGCGCAATTCTAAGCTGCTCCAACACTTAACCTTTGCAACAATTCCCTAAAACCTGCCTATTGTAAGGGCATCACTCATGTTTGGCCCTCAGGACAAACATTAGCTAATCTCCCATACAGCATATCTAAAAAGCCACCACCATCTTCTGCAAATAAGCTCCTCAATCACTCCAACCAACCTCTCAGGTCGCTTCTCACAAAAAACCAGCGCAATTCTAAGCTGCTCCAACACTTCACCTTTGCAACAATTCCCTAAAACCTGCCTATTGTAAGGGCATCACTCATGTTTGGCCCTCAGGACAAACATTAGCTAATCTCCCATATAGCATATCTGAAAAGCCACCACCCTCTTCTGCAAATAAGCTCCTCAATCACTCCAGCCAACCACTCAGGTCGCTTCTCACAAAAAACCAGCGCAATTCTAAGCTGCTCCACCACTCCACCTTTGCAACAATTCCCTAAAACCTGCCTATTGTAAGGGCATCACTCATGTTTGGCCCTCAGGACAAACATTAGCTAATCTCCCATACAGCATATCTGAAAAGCCACCACCATCTTCTGCAAATAAGCTCCTCAATCACTCATCTTATCAAAAATCTCAAAACTACTTAAAGCCTTTTTAAGACCTGCTTGTTGTCATCATTATTTTCATAGAAAACGACCATTGAAAAAAACGAAAACGAAAAGCCATAAGTTTTTATGCCAATACTTAGTCTCGGTCTCGGAAAAATTCCCTAATCTCGGTCTCGGAAAAAATGCTAAGTCTCGGTCTCGGTCTCGTTTTCAGCAACAATCCCGTCTCGGCCCATCTCTAGTGGAATCCGTAGGTGTGGAAGTTGGTGTGGATTCCACAGGTACGACCCTTACTTAGTCGCTGTGATGTTTTGTACGGAAACGCTTCACCTGCTTATTCCCCCACCTATTAGAGTATACATTCCTGATAGTGGTACCCTACCTCCACTCCATCCTCCCTCCTTCTCCTTCCTGTCCTGGTTGCCTCCCTTCTCCCCCGTCCCGCTTCCACCCTTCCCTGCCGTATGCTGCATCTCTGCGCTGTTCGTCTTTCCCACCGGCGTCTTCCTGCCCGCCTCCGACGCATGCTTCTGTTGATGGTGCAGCTTCTTCTTCTCATCAGACACCGGAGATGAGACGCTGGAGTAAAAGTAGTAGCATTTTTTTAACTCCTCCGGAATTCGAAGCCTCTGTGGTCAACTGGTTGTGCAACCGTTGACAAACGACATATGGTAGAGTTGCGCAATTGACGCCAACCGACATATGGAGGAGTTGCGCAACCGACGCCAACCGAAATATGGAGGAGTTGTGCAACCGTTGACAACCGTTGCCATGGTTACGCACTTTTCATATGTTGGTTGTCAACGGTTGCACAAATCCTCCATATGTCGGTTGTCAACGGTTGCACAACCAGTTGGCGTCGGAAACTTTGAATCCCGGGAGGAATTAATTATGACAGCATGATCGTTTCATACATATGAGGGTAGTGGGGAAAATCCGGCCACCTAAAGCTTAGGGCTGCATATCTCAACAACCAATGGATCGATTGAGACAATAATATTGTTTATCAACCGGTTCCTTGAACGCTCCTCTTTCAAATGACCTAATTGGGTGCATCATTAGCTGAAACAGCAAGTTCACAGGAGCTTAGGTGGCCGGGTTTACCCTATAGTACCCTACACCACTATTAGCCTTACCCAACAGTAATGCGCATTGCTGCAAATAAAGCTAATAGTATGTTGGGTACTGTACAGTGGGGTAAACCCGGCCATGTTGGCGTAAATCCGGCCACCTAGCTCCTGTGAACTTGCTGTTCCAGCGAATGATCTAATCAATAGCTCATTTTTTGAATGAGGAGAGCTCAAGGAATCGATTTATATCACGTGTCTCAATCGGTTTATTGCTTGCTGAGATATGCAGCCCTGAAGCTTACAAGTGGCCGGATTTTCCCATTGCCGGGTGTACCCCACGGTACCCTGAATTACATTAACATAACATAACATAGCAAGCATGTTGGTGGTTGATGAAGTCAAGAAGGAAAATTTGCCAGATGTGCCTGCCTGGGAATCGAACCCTGGACCTCTCTCGTTCCAGGCGAGTGTCCTAACCATTTGACTACACAACCGAATGACCTCAGTCACACAATTTCCCCTTTTGATCATGACATCTTGCCCAGTTTTCCAAGGGTGTGAACACTACCTGGAGTAGCGTTGTCTTGTGACGCCGGCGGGTTGAAAGACGAACGCGTTCGCTTCTTCTGCTGCGGAGGGCGATTTAAGAGAGAGCGAGGGCAGACGACCAGCCACGTGAGCCGCTGCTCCCGTTACCACCTGAAAAGAGAAAAGACACACTAACTAGGACGCTACACACGTAGTAGGAAGATAACTCCCGGGTAATTCGCGAAAGCAAGCGGGGAATTCCCCGTAAGGAACCGTATGCATAGGGAGGTTGATGAACTCACCGGAATTTTTCAAACCTACGACGGGTGAACACGAGAGAAAAGCTTCACGCGTGAGAGCAAGCGAGAATGCTCAAAACGCAAAACCAAAGTTCAACTCACCACGTGTGTAGCGCACTACTGTTCAGTTCAAAGTAAATCAAGAATTCAAAAACCGGCCATATATTACCGCTACTTACGCTACCAAATGCGCTGTTGGCGTACGCGTACGCTTCAAAACAATTCAATATTGCACGTACGTACTAAGTACAGACATAGACATACGTACATTCCGTACCTGTTTTTGATAGAGCGGCGTTCGAGGCGGAGATTCGATATCTTCTGGGCCGATCGCCTTAAGAAAGCGGACAATATCCCTCGTAATCGCCCACTTTCCAGCGTCCAAACTCGCTTCCAATAACATCGTCGCATGCTAAACTCAAGTCACACAAAAAACTCGCGAGTGAAAAAAAAGAACTGACAACAATTGGCATCGACGACCTCACAGACACCGATTCAAACTTTCACTAAATGCCGCGGGGTCGCCATCGACCAACAAAATCGCCTTACTGCATGTGGTGAATAGGGTACAATGGGGTAAACCTGGCCATGGGAAAATCCGGCCACCTACAATAGACCGATTGAGACAAGTATGATATCAATCGATTCCTTGAACTTTCCTCTTTCAAATGAGCTATTAAAGCAAGTTCACAGGAGGTTAGACGGCCGGGTTTACCCCATGATCGGGGTTACCTTACAATACGTGCGTACAAATGAACGTAGGACAATACCTTTTTGCTATCAGCCGAGCTTTCCATATTCTGCAGTACGATCAGGTAGCTAGCGGCGGTCTCCATTCTTCCGTCACGCAGACAGACTTCGAAGAGGTCACGCGGCTCGCCGGCAGTGTCGAACAGGGTCTTCCACAGGGCCAACTCTGTCTTACGGGCGCAGTGAGCCACGGTCTGGAGGAACTCGGGGAATTCCTGGATGAACGCCACCACACGGGGAAGCAGGGGGTCTGCAACATCAATAGAGGAAAAAGCTATAGGGTACCGTGGGGTAAACCCGGCCACCCGCATAGAAAGAACAGGTTAGCCGCTAGAGTTAGTTTGCTATGGAACTCAAGTCGTGTTGCGTGAAATAGCTTCACAAATGCGGAATTCTGTCCATGCTTCGCGTACTCCTACTTTGCAGAAGTACATTCAAACTAAGCAGGAGACTTTGAGTCCCATAGCCAACTCTCTCTGGCCAGACTATAGGTGTTTCGCTTTACGCCATGGCCGGGTTTACCCTACAGTACCCAATACTTGCGTTTGCAAAGCAGAGCAGCAGTATTATTTATCGTTGCACGGTAAGACATGCCATGACATGACATGCCGATTCCACTCATGCCTTTCGACAAAATTAACACAGTGTTAGGTCAAATTACCACCGTTTATCATGGCATAGCTGCCTTTCAGGCTGCCAAATTAGTCACAATTTACCCCACCCACTCGTTACCCCTCCTTTCCCACTCACCCGTCTCAAATTTCCCCTCCTTCCTAAACTACCCCCAGTTACCCGGTATGGCTTCCTTCGAAGTAGCCTCTTCCTCCAGCACCTGATGCAGGAGCAGTTCCAGCACGTGTCCGAAGTAGGGCAGACGGCGACAGGTGGCTGCGATGGCCAGTGCGTACAGGCCGAGGTTGCGCTTGAGCAGCTGGCGCAGCAAGTGGTGCAGGAACACTTCGCTGGTGCGGTGCACGTGCCAGGTAGCGTGCGGTGCACCGGCGGGTGGTGGGTCGAGGCCGCGACCCGGCGTGTGCGCCACGCTCTCCACGCCCAGCGCCAGGCATTCGCGACTGGAGATCACTGGAAGAATAAGAAAGAAAGAAAAATAAGCAAGATTACATATCCGCATGGTAGTAGAATTAGCAAGAATATAAAATGATAGGGATTCGGGGAGGAATGAATGACAATGTGCACAATAGAAGAGGAAATCACTAGTTGGCCACACACGTGGTGAGTAAACTCACGGTGAATTCACGGTGAGTTTGAACTTTGAGCTTGTTTTGAGTGTAGAGCAGTCTCACTTGCTCCCAAGCGCAAAATTGCTTACTCACCACGTGTGTGGCGCACTACTGACTCATATTCGTACCAATTTATTGGTTTTGTAAAAAAACACTACGCTTGTAGTAGGGTACTATGGGGTAAACCCGGCCATGGAAAATAAAATCCGGCCACCTAAGCTTCAGGGCTATCTCAGCAACCAATGGACCGATTGAGACAAATATTATACCAATCGATATTCATTTTCAAATTTGCTCTTTCTCGTCTCCTCTTTCAATGAGCTGTCTGGTTCATTTCATCATTTTCTGAAACAGCAAGTTCACAGAGGAGCTTAGGTGGCCGGCTTTACCCCATCCATAGTACCCTACTTTACATCATACTTACCCAAAGGATAAATGCCGAGGTCGAAAGGCAGCATGATACGCTTGTTGATGAACGTCGTAGTTTTCTCAGCAACGTGATCACTTTTCCCACCCGCCTTGCCCTTTCCACTGCCAGGAAAAAGTGGAAGCCACACCTGAAGTTACAAGCAAATTCGCTGTTCTCTTCGTGTATCTGCTGTACATGTTCCTCATTCCTGTCCTGTATCCATCATCAACCCACATTGTTGATGTTTCAGCTCTTACCCTCGTTCCTTTCTTGGTAAGTCTACATGCCAGCTTCACTCACTACATCACCAATCATCAACTCACGTCATTCAATCAATAAGTGCGCTACACACGTAGTGAGTAATTCACGGTGAATTCACAGTTGAGCATATGTCGAAGCATAGAGATAGAGACACAGACAAATTCACCGTCAGCTACAAACTCACGTGGGAATAAATATATTTGGCGCAATGGCCATGTGAACAAGTGAGAATGCTTCTCTCCATCCACAATAATCAACCCATATCCTTGATGTTTTAGCAACTTCACTAATAATTGACTAACGATTCACTCGCCTCATCTTCACTCCTCTCTATCCACACTTCTCAATCAACCCAGATCCTATGTTTCATGAACTTCACTAATTGAATGACGTTTCATGGCGCGTTCACCAGACGTCCGTCCGTTAAATCCGTAACGGACGTATCTAGGAGTACATGCACACTGCAAACAACCGTGTACTCCTAGACACGTTTTACGGATTTGACGGACGGACGCCTGGTGAACGCGCTATCGCTCCTCTCTATCCTCACTCCCCCAATCAACCCATAGCTTTTATGTTTCAGCCTCTCCACTCCACTCACCTTCGTTCCCTTGCATCCGCAATGAATCCACAGGGCCTGAGTCAGCTGAGGTTGTAGCTTATCTCCATCAGCACTGAATGCGTGCCACATCTGTTCCACATAGGACGCAACCAGCAGGGGAGGTTGCAGTTGACTCGTATGATCTTTTGATGTAGATGAAGAAGAGGAAGGATCTGCAATATGCTTCTTTTGCGGCGACAGAGTCACCAGACGTCCGGCCACGTTTACAAGGACCGTGTCAGCTCCCGAGGCGAATTGGGTCGTGCCTGCAAAAGAAAAGGGAGAGTTTGAGAGAATGGGAGAAGAGTGGGGCGTAGCCCAGTGGTAGGTTGTGGGCACTAGGTACGAGAGGAATGGGAGCGGGTTCGATTCCTGCTGAAGCTGAAGGTATAATATATTCTCGATTAAAGTTTGCTTGCTCTACGAATTGGCTGGGTCGTGCCTGCAAAAGAAAAGGGAGAGTTTGAGAGAATGGGAGAAGAGTGGGGCGTAGCGCAGTGGTAGGTTGTGGGCGGTGGGGGAGGAAAGAAGCGGGTTCGATTCCTGCGGAAGAAATATTCTCAATTTTGCTTGCTGGTACAGAAAAGCTTAGTCTTCGTCTCCATTACCTACAACACTTACAAATGTGTAAATAACCTATATTGTTACATCCTGTATCATAAACGCGGTGTAATATTACGATAAAGGCTGATTCACATCGGATGCGCTGGCGTAGGCTCATTATGTCCATGGCTCGAGATACACACAAAGGCATATGGGTCAGCCATGGATGCGCCGGGGTACGCCGAGCCCATTTCCGTCCTATGTGAACGAGCCATGAATTATCGTTTACTGCATCCCACAGCACAATACACATACTCGAATCATGATTCAAGCTGGTCAACTGGAGACTGACCACGCAGGCAGGGTGAGGCACCATATCCGCCACCAGAATATCCGCACACTTCGCCAGGGTCACCTAAACAGACATCGGCACGGTTACCAGGGTGGGGGTCTGTCAGTGGTGGGGTTATGCTGGAGCAGAAAATTGGGGGCTGCCGCATACCGCACATAAAAAATTTTATCCAGCATACCACCAGAATTTCCAACATACCTCCAAGAAACACCAACATACCGCCAAATTTCACCGAAATGGGGGTAAGTTGAAGCTAATGTGGGGCTATGTTTGGGGTTTTGTGATCAAAAAATCATAGACCGGGGGTACGCGTAGGGGTATGCTGGATGCTCACATACCCTTCAATGTGAATGAGCCTTAACACATACCGCGACCTGGCGTCATTGTTGGCAACAAATTGTTATCCGTTTACGTAAATATGGGTGTTGTCGGATTGCTGTTGGTTTGTTTTCGGTTTGTTGATGAACGGACAACAAACCGACAACACCCATCCAAATATAAACGGACAACGAACGAACAACAAACCGACAACAGCAGTCAGCTAACGACTTGTTGCCAACAACAATGACGCCAGGTCGCGGTATGTGTTAAAATATTACCTCTCCACTGTCCCCAGCATAGGCAGCTGCGGCTTCAGCAGTAGATGATACGGAAAGACGATAAAGTGAGATCTTTGCTTCCACGTCGAACGTGACGAGAACGTCAGAGCGCAGCGAGAGCATGAGGATTTGCGCTTCCACAGACCAACGGGAGTGGTAGAGATTATCCAGCTGCCTGGAAAAGCATTCAAGCATGCAAGGGGGGTAGGTAGCCAACAAAAACTTGAGACGCAAACGACCATACCTGGTTGCCAAAGACGTCTATTGCATGTCTTCATAACTAACATACAGTAGTAAGTTTGCGTCTCTGGCAGCTAAATTTTGGGGCGCAAATGGAAAATTGGGGCGGAAATTACACCTCAAGTTACCACGTACCTACCCCCCAGATGGCCCATTCACATTGGGAGGAAATACGCTCGACGTACGCCCAGCACAACCACGGCTGGCGATAAATGCCTTTGCTTGTGTCGAGCCATGGACACGACGAGCGTACGCTCACCGCATGTCTCCATGTGAATGGGCCATAACAACAGTCTGGCCACTAATTTGTTCGTTATGGAACTCAAGCGCATTGTGTGATTTGCATATTCCTGAACTCTAGGAACTACGCGAAGCACGAACAGAAATCCGCTTTTGTGACTCACCATAACGAACTATTAGTGGTTACTGGTAAGACTATTCACGAGTTGCAGTAAATACTGGGTCGCGAGCTGACCTCTTTTAAGTAATTTTCAGTGCAAATTTTGATCGGCGTCGGCGGCTCGGTCGACGTTGTTTACTCTCCGCTCGCTTTCTTTTTCTTCCCAGCTGCCCACTCGACGCCGACGTCGATCAAAATTTGCACTGAAAATCACGGTTACTATGAGGGGTCAGCTCGCGACCCAGTACTTTCTTTTCCTACAACTCGTGAATATCCACGAGTTGAGAACAGTGTTGCCAGATATCCAGAGCCAGATATCCAGAGCCAGATATCCATTGTACCAACCCAGGCAACACTGTTTGCGAACCACCCACCCGTACGCACCTATTGATTGGGTAGAATCGTAGGTCGTCCCTGCTCTTCTCCACGTCGAAGCATGCGGCCAGGATGAATCCCCTCCAGAGCGCCAGGCCCCCACTCACCACCATCTCCCGCTCCTGGGTCTCGTTGCCAAAGAGGCGCCACTTGCGCGCGTGCAGACTGTAGTGAGCCAGCCCCCGACAGCCCGCCACGCACAGCGTCTCCGTGTCAGAGGCGCAGTACTGAAACATCATCAATACGGGTTGACCCAAATGGGGTGGAAAAGAGTGAATGAAAGGTGAAACATCATCGATACGAGTTGACCCAGAGCGGACGTGGAAAGGAATGAAGGAAAGGTGAAACAGCATCGATACGAGTTGGCCCAGAGCAGGTGGAAAGGAATGAATCAATGTGTGTACGTATGTACCTATAGGACGGGGCAATTCGGGCTGGAGTTGGGGTAATTTGGTCCGGGGGTGTGGTAATTCGAGCCGGGGTGGGGTAATTCGGAACGGGGTTGGGTGGGGTAATTCGGGCCATACGATCCCACTCTATCTCCTCTTAGGACGGTTCGTTGAAAAGTGTGGTGACTCAGTTATCAAAAAATCCTTGTACTTTCATGTGCCCAAAAAACTACCTGTAAGATAAAGCAGGTCAAAATTACCCCGTACTTCACGTACTATGCATGCAGGTACTACTCACTCTCATAGGCCAAGAATTGACCAGATAATCGCAGGGAATTTGGATGGTGTTCCAAACGGCATGAGGCGCGAAGGCTCCTTGCTCCAGCACGCGTATGGGACTCAAGTAGACAGCGTCCGAACCCAACAGGCAAACGTGGTCCTCGTGATCCTACAATAACACGTGAACATTCACAATATGGGACGATATGCGGTAACGCGATTGGGATGGTCGATAGCGACCCCGAGGTATTTAGTGAATGTGTGGATCGGTGTCTGCGGGGTCGTCGACCTTGTTCAATCATCTGGGAGCGGAAAAGGAGCGAGTGAACAGAAGAACTGACAACAAATGACGTCGATGACACCTCAGACACTGATCCAAACTGTCACTAAATACCACGGGGTCGCTATCGACCAACCCAATCGCGTTACCGCATATCGTACGTAAATATGTGCAAGTACATGGTTGAGGGGCAAAACCGGGTCTCGGGGTAAACCTGCCCACCTAGTATTGATCCTACAATAACACGTGTGAACTGAACACCAGCTGACAATATGTGTGCAAGTTGCAGGGAAGGGTAGCGAGGGGCAAAACCGGGTCATGGGGTAAACCCGCCCACCTATGTAGTATTGAACACCGTATTTCAACGGAAGTGGCCGGGTTTACCCCACGAAAAAACCGGCGCGGATTTACCCCATAGTCCCCCTGAACACTCCAAAAACTTGGCCAACACAGGTTCTGGCCTCGTGGACTATGGGGTAAATCCGGTCCTTTTATTCGTGGGTAAACCCCGTTACCCACGTGGAATAAATACGGCTTTCAATCAAGGTGGCTGGAATTATCCCCCAGTTCCCAGTGTACAAGAGTTGAGTAGCCTATGTTCATCAAACCTTCATGTACTATTCTTGTCTGAAATGCACTGCCTGATATTTATTTTCACCTTAGAAAACTACGGTCCCCTTTCCACACTACTGCTAATCCCAAACATTTCCCTCCATGCGAATAAGCATTGTTAGGTCTAAACCCAGTCCGGATCTTGACAATTTCCATTTTCCTACACCAGCACTGCTTCCATTTTGCGTCATGTTTAGGAGAGCCATTCATCAAAATCCCACAAAATCCCACCTATTATTCTGTCCCCCTGCCCCTTCTATTATATTCCTCCGCTTTGCATGGCTGAATGCATCTCAATTTCTGTGCGCCCAGTTTTTGCGCTTGTCTGATGCAACTGTACATAATGCACCCCAAAAAAACACCTCTGCATTTGAACGGTAAACATTATCCCAAAAAACCTCGGCTCCTATCACATTCATACTTGCGTTGCGTCCCAGGGGCCTACTATTAGCCCGGCTTCGAAAGATCGTCCTTATTTTATTTTTGTGATGCGCACACTTCGCGCGGACAAGTTTGCACAAAGGCATGGACATCCAAGGACAACGAGATACCTACAGATTACCAAGTTGCCTTCCTTCTGTTGTGACTTACATACAACCATCAATTGAATAAACCATAAATGGTATGTACGTACGTACTCACTACGGTTGATACAGCCCAAGCAATGCACAAACATATGAGCAATACGATGGGGTAAACCCGGCCATGGGAAATCCGGCCAACTAAGTTTCAGGGCTGCATGCCTCAGCAACCAATGGACCGATAGAGACAAATGTTATGTCAATCGGTTCCTTGAAATCTCCTCTTTCAAATGAGCTATTTAGTTCATCATTTTCTGCAACAACAAGTCAGAAGCTTAGGTGACCGGGTTTACCCCACCAGTGGCCCGTTACAGCGATCTGCTCGCATTACGTACACTCACCGTTTCGTATACTGCCGATTCGTACCCGCACGTTTCGTACACTTACACTTTCGTACCTATGCCATTACGTACACTGCTTTTGTCGTACACTTGTTGATCGGTACACTTTCATTTCGTACATTTGACACCCCCGATTCGTACACTTTTTTGTTCGACACTTAGAGATACGTACACAACAAATTTGCACAGCTACTGTACCTACAGGTCATTCCAATCATACATGCTTTTCGAAATCAACAATAGCTATGTAAGTGAAACTACTAAACTGTCGTTCTGCTCATAACGAAAAGCCTAGTGGATTGAATAGGTCGAGAAGAAAAATTTTCCCTAAAATTTGCTCCCAGATTGCCTCAGCCTAAGGTGAAGCCTAATCCTCAGCCTAAGCCTAACCCTAAGCCTAGCCTAACCCTAAGCCTATGCCTAAGGTGAAGCCTTATCCTCAGCCTAAGCCAAACCCTATGCTTAAGCCTAACCCTAAGCCTCAGCCTAAGCCTAACCCTAAGCTTATACCTAGGCCTCAACATAAGCCTGACTTGGCCCATTGGCACACCCACTTGATCAGTTGACGCACCTGTTCCCTGGTTGATCTCTTGGCGCATGTACTTGATCTCTTGCCGCAAGTCCCTGCTGAGCGCTTGACTTTTTGACGCATGATTTATTGGCGCATCTACCTGACCTCTTGACATACCCTAGTTTTCAGGGTTGACCTCTTGACCAACTTGATCTCTTGACCAACTACCAATGAAAATTCATTCTTCAAGGACCAAAGAATAATGTGTATACGTACTGGGAAGTGTACCTACCATAGAATGTACGAAACAATTTGTGTACCAGATGCAAGTGTACGAATCGCACTGCTAACAAATTGTGTACGAAAAATTGGGGTACGAATCGAGGAGTGTACCAGGTGGGTCCGGTACGAACTGCAAAGTGTACCAAATGAGCAGGGTACGAAAACCGGGGTACGAAACGGGTTGTGTACGTAAGTCGAGCACCCCGTTACAGCTTCGCAGTAAAATCCCTTTTAAGATCTGGCAACCCTTTTGCAAATCTGGCAACCCTTTTGCAGATCAGGCAACCCTGTTGTAGATTGTGATCTGTAAACTTATGCATATGGCAACCATTTTGGGCAGTTGGCAGAAAGTTGCAAATCTGGCAACCCTATCTCAGAGTTGGCAACCCTATGGAAGATTTGGCAACCCTTTTTCTGCATAGGCCTTGACAACCATTTTGCACATCTGGCAACCATTTTGCACAGCATCAGGTGAAAATGGCGCATGTGGTAACCCTTTTGCAGGTCTGGCAACCCTATTGCGCATTTAGCAATCTGGCAACCCTTTAGCGCATCTCGCCTTTTAGTCTCATGTGCACTTTCGGGCGTGACCATTTGCATACGCTGGCTTGAATCCTGCGTCGTTTAGTTTCTGCGGCATTTAGTACTAAAATATCGATTATCGATCGATTATTGGTGATCGGCTGATCAGATCAAAAATCTCAGGCCTTTCTGGCGTTCTCGGGGCCATAAGCTTTCGAAAGAGCCCTGGATGGGTGCTGTAGCTGTAAAATTGAGTGAGTTATGAGTGAATCTGCGCGCTTTTAGTACTGAAATATCGATTATCGATCGATTATTGGTGATCGGCTGATCAGATCAAAAATCGAAGGCCTTCTGGCCGCCCTCGGGGTCATAAGCTTTCGAATGAGCCATTGGTCGACGCTGTAGCTGCAAAACTGAGCGAGCGTTTAGCATCACAGACACACAGACAGACAGACATCAGCCCTATTTTTACCCCATGGTCGGGTTTACCCCACAGTACCCTATACAAAAAGCTTACCATAGCAGGATTATTCAGTCCGACGGAGCGAATAAAGGCGAGAGCCTGCAAACCTTGAGCGTTGCCCATCCACAAATCATAGCACTCGCATCCCCAATCACAGCAACTAAAGGCTGATTCACAACCCACGCCACCGCCCGCCGCAACAGAGAGATCGCGATCAGACCTACAATTTGTACAAAGACATACATAATCTATGTGTACGTACGTATGTACGTTTAACACATACCGCGACCTGGCGTCATTAGTGCGCGCTACACACGTGGTGAGTAAACTCACGGGGAATTCCCCATAAGTATGCGATGAAGCATAGGGAGGCCGGTGAATTCACCGTGAGTTTGAAACTCACCGTCGTGTGAACACGTGAGAAAAATTTTGCGCTTGGGAGCAAGTGAGAATGCTCTACACGAAAAATAAAACTCGAAGTTCAAACTCACTGGTGAATTCACCGTGAGTTTACTCACCACGTATGTAGCCCACTATTGTTGGCAACAGTCATTCAGCTGTTGTCGGTTTGTTGTCCGTTTATAAATCGGTGTTGACGGTTTGTTGTCCGTTCGTTAACAAACCAATAACAAACCGACAACACCCATACATAAACGGACAACAATTTGTTGCCAACAGTGACGCCAGGTCGCGGTATGGGTTACGTACAGGAGGAACACAGCGTCTAAGGCCACAGGAGTGAACACTACGTTCCGTACAGATAAGATAGTGCGGGGAAATTCGGGTCAGGGGTAATTCCGGCCCGAATTACACAAGCCCATATTACCCCATGCACAGTATCGTATCAGGAATGTATACAATAATAGGTGGGGGGAATAAACAGGTGAAGCGTTTTCGTACAAAACATCACAGCGACCAAGTAGGGTCGTACCTACGGAATCCGTACCTGTGGAATCCGTAGGTGTAGAAGTTGACTTCCGTTCGGATTCCGAAGGTACGACCGTACTTGGTCGCTGTGATGTTTGTACGGAAGCGTTCACCTGTTTATTCCCCACCTGTATACATTCCTGATCGTATCATGCACTACACACACCCCACAGTCGGGTATAAACAGCGCTTACGAGAGGCTTAGCGTATCCACAGACGACCACAGCTGGGAGCCGAAGGCGCTGAAAACAGCAGCCACGGGTTTCAGGGACCAGCAGACGGCTACTACAGCTCCGTAGGGTGACCACTGGATGCACTGTACCGGGCCCAGCTTGGTCACAGATTCTGAAATGAAATACGCCAGCAAGTCAGCTACGATTTGCGTACATAGTGGTGCGCTTCAGACGTGAACTCCGAATTCGGAGCCCTGACTATGCTTCCACGTGGAAAATCTCCGAGTTCGCACCGAACTCGCTCCGCTTTTCCAAACGTGTGCGCGAACAATCGAGTTTGAATTCGAAGACGTGTGAGTTATTGACGTTCGTTTCGGTTCAAAACGAAGTCTTTCCAGTAAGATTTTATCAAGCAGGGAGGACTTTCGAGGCTGGGATGTGTTCAACATGTACTCCCATAGGGTCGGAAGTGCGCCCCAAAAACCTTTTTCCCTCACAGAAAATGGTGGCTGGCTAGCTTTTATTTTAGTTACGATTTTCGCCCCCAAAAGTTTCTTGTGGCTATCCATGCCCATGCAACTTCCATGTCAATACTGTTACAAGTACATGCCGTACAGGGTGCAAAGAAAGTCCTGCAGCATGTACGTACATGTAGGTAGGGTACTGTGGGGTAAACCCTGACACGGGTTTACCCGGACACCTTAAGCTTTTCTGAACTTGCCGTTTCATCATATGATGAACATGGTAGCTCATTTGAAAGAGGAGAGTTCAAGGAATTGATTGGTACAGAATAGTTGTCTCAATCGGTCCTATGGTTGCTGAGATGTACTAGGTGTCCGGGTTTACCCCCGTGTCCGGGTTTACCCCACAGTACCCTACATACAGTATGTAGATACACAGCAATAAATTACCAACCTGGATTGTCCTTCACAGCCAGTCCCACCCTGTAGGCCAGTAGTAAGGCACCGGTGGCCTCGTCCAAGTGGTATGCACAAATCTCAGAGCTGCAAGCAAAGCACACGTACCACATATTTACCGTTAGATAGCCCCTAACCCATTCATTCACGTCATCACATCATCCAATAATGGTTTACTGATGACGTTATCATATGGGCTATGGAATTGTGTGACTGAGGTCATCCGGGTGCGTAGTCAAATGGTTAACGTGCTCGCCTGGAACGCGAGAGGTCCAGGGTTCGATTCCCTGGCACATCGGCAAATTTTCCTTCTCGATTATCTACCGGTAATACACATGAATCCACATGTAGTAACTGCATGCTTCAGCTTGGGTCCGTAAGTAGAAAGTTCACAGCACTAGAAAGTGCAAAAACAGGTTTACTTTCGACATCCGAAGGACAGCAACCGATACTTGTGATTCACCGTGCAACAACACGCATCCGTAAGCTCTGGCGTCCGCACAACCAACAGTTGCTGAAAACGAACACGCATAAACCCTCTGTCGCTCGTTCTTCTTTAGTACAGTGATTTTGTAGACCTCTGCAGCATTAGTGGACCTACACTGCAGAAAGTATGGCGATTTCGTTCGATTTCGTTCGCGTAAGACTTTTTTCGCGTGGATTTTGAGGACATTTCACCATGTGGACTATGCAACTGTTTTACGCGAAAAAGTATTTCGCGAATTCGCCAATCGCTACATTCTCTCGCTGGATGGACCATGGAACAAAGTTAGTAGGTAGACTGATATGCGGCTTACAGAAGGATGAAACTTGGGTGATGGACACGTGAGCAATCCCGCGCGCCCATTGGACAGCACCAGCGCGAATCCACCAATCAGAGGAGAGTAGGCGGCGTCACTCACGTGAATCTGAGACTCTTGAGAAAGAAATTCAGCTGAAAAGAAAACACACATCATAAAAGGCAGTAACAATAATTGAATCAAGTTGATTTGATAGCTACATACAGAACTGCACACCACGTAAAATCTGTGCAAGGAAAGGATCTTCTTGTGCCTTTGCCTGTGCTGCGAAAAATAGAAATTTCATTCCGGGTGATTATTTTCCGTAGGTAGTTCACGTAGGCATATTCTGCGGATGTACATAATGTACAGTAAATTTCGCAGCACGGGTAAGGTCCAACAAAGATTTCGGCCTTTGCCTGTGCTGCGAAAAATACAAATTGCATTCTGGGTATATTATTTGCGGAAGCACATTATGTACAGTAAACTGCGCAGCACGGGCAAGACCCAACAAAAACAACTCTTTTAAGACAGGTAAGCACAAGAGAAGCAGTTTGAAAAATTGGGCAGCCAGTGCGTGAGTCGAACACGCAATGCAGCACGGGATTACTATTCTAAGGACTATTCCATCATGTCCTGCGTCTCCAAAAACAACTCTTGTTCGAAGGGTTATGATAATGAAGTTCACATGCATACTTACGTTTAGTCTGTAATTGGTCCGTCGAAAAGGGTATGTTAGTGATGTGCACGCTGTATTCCTCCAGTACAGTGCCGTTCCATAGTAAACGGTGCAGCCACCCGTCTTGTAGGCACAACAGTAGTTCCTCTCTTAGCGAGACAACACTAAACAGAAGTAACACTCCAATTACTTGCTCTGCATACTACAAACTAAATGAAGTAAGTTTTTGATTTTGAAGTCCCTGTATCGAATAACCTGTTGTGTCTCGACAATTTGCACATACTAACTACATGAAGCAGCTATGGATAGCGACCCCGTGGTAAGACATAGTGAATGTTTGGATCGGTGCCTGCGGGGTCGTCGACCTTGTTCAATCATCTGGGAGCGGCAAAGGAGCGAGTGAAAAGAAGAACTGACAACAAATGACGTCGACGACCCCGCAGACACTGATCCATCCAAAGTTTCACTAAATCCCGCGGAGTCGCTATCGACCAACCCAATCGCGTTACCGCATATCGTAAACACTGCATACATACAGTACGCGTACCAAGTAGCAGTAGCCGATAGGCGAACCACAACAGCCAAATTGAGCGACAGGCGAGGTATTTGCTCTTTCACGAATAACTCCTGCGACATCCGCCTCAAATTGGCCTCTCCGGATTCGCGCATCGTGTAGCAGGAGCCTTTGGTGGCGTGCGTCACGCGAAACACCAGAAGACACCGCTTGTCCGTCTACAAAAAACAGCACATTAGGCCTCTCGCACACGTGGTATCTACTTCGCGCCGAGGGACATAAGCTACCTGCGTAATTAGCTATTTGGTAGCCTTGCAGTGAGCACGTAATCAGGCTTCCTGCACACGTTGGTAAGTATATAAATTCGCGTGGTGGATATTACCAAATAATTATCACGTAGGATACTGTGTGTAAGTAGGGTAAACCCGGCCACCTAAGCTCCTTTGTACTTGCTGTTTCAGCAAATAATGACCCAAATAGCTCACTTGAATGAGAAGAGTTCAGAGAATTGATTGATATACTGTACTACTTGTCTCGATCGGTCAATTCGTTGCTGAGATATGCGCAGCTATGAACCTAGGTGGCCGGATTTTCCCATTACCAGGTTTACCCCAGAGTACCCTAATAATTATGGT
>JASAMW010006653.1:0-22934 GCA_030247985.1 Epsilonema sp. ZAB3_2
TTAGTTCTTGGCCACTTGGTGTTTTAGCACAAACTTTTGTCCTGTTGCCTTTTGTATGCACAAATAATAGGTGGATATCATTCCATCCCAGATGTTTTTCTCCATTTTCTCTCTACCCACCCGTGTCTACCTTTTCTGAGCAGTGAATTTCATTCGTATCCCGTCGCTTTTTTCCATCCCTGCCCGACCACTCTTCCACTTTCAGTCTCAGCTCTTTACCTTTCAATACTTGACACCTTTTCCCCTGTTTCCGAGTCGGTTGTGTTTCAACGCAAATATATCTGCGTTTCTTTCCGTCCACTACATGCCCTGTGATGGGACACGTGCCTGGGGGCAACTTGCTTCCTTGGATTTTTGGATCACCACTGATGTTACTGGTCAGTGGTACAACAAACCACACCACTGACTTTCGTAACATCACCGAGCTGATAAAATGCAGGAAAAGGGCAGGTGCGCAGGCAATCCATCCGTGTCCCATCACAGTGCATTTAGTGGATATACCAAATCCAGACGCCATGACCCAGTTGCTGGCACTCTCTGTCATGTTGATGATCATCGCTGGAATAGTTTCTATCGCGATGCCAGAGGTTGAAGCCGGGCGTGTTCGAGTTCAACGACGGTGTAACACCGTGACTTGTACACCTTGTCGGGGTGAACCAACTTGTACACCTTGTCGCAGTCGCAAGCAAGCTTCACGCCCCGGAGAATGCATCCCGCGATGCCGTGGCGACCATCGGTCACCTTCCCACCGATTCCGCGGGCCGCCTACTGATCAGTATTGTACCCACAAGTACCCTGATTTTCCTTACTTTGGGCGGCGAAGAGGACTTTTTGGCCCAAACAAAAGGGAAATCAATGAGGGCAGTTTGGATGGTGGGCCATGGCCACTAAACGCCGAAGGACAGCCAAAGATATTTCCAGTCTAAAAGCACTGACGCTTGAACAGAAAAAGATGGAAGTGATAAGGTACAGTTTCTGATTATCTTTTCGAGAGCAAGTAAAGAAATTTTGCAGCGCAGCAAGTCTTTTGCCACACGCAAGCAAACGGTTACTATTCGAAGCATTACAGTAGTAGTCGTCATCGTCGACATAGGCTGTGGTGACTCCGCTCGTTCAGTGTAGGGCGGTGGTGGTGGTCTGCCTTGAAGCTGTTGTCGTAGTGGCGCTAGCAGCTCTCTTGTTCTCTGATTATTCTGACTACTTTGGCAGCTCTGCTGCTCAGGCGCAGTGCGGACTATGATGAAGGTAGGACGACGAGCTGAGGGGCTAGCAAGCAGCGTCGATGTTGCTACGTTGGCGTCGTACGGAGGTTTGCAGCACAGGTAGAGCAGGGCGACCAGAAATAAAACGCAGAAGAAAGTGCCGATGACGGTCGGCACCACGTTGACCTCTCCGGTTGGTTCCATGATCCACTATGATGGATGAGTGTATGTACGTCTGAGTACGTGAATGGATGATCGAAGAGAAGTATGGGAAATGGATGAGAAAGGGGGCGAAAGCAATGAGGCTGGGAGAGTAAAAAAATGAAACGACTGCTTTCCGAAAGAGAAAAGACAAGAATGGAGCAATTTGAAGTCGCGATGATCAAGGGAGTAATTGGCCATGTCATGTGCAAGTTCTATCACGAGCACGACCATATCTGGTACTTATTTATTTTCTAGATCCTTTTCAGCCCTAGACTAGACTATAGTACAAATTATATTTCTGGGACCCATGCATTATTTATCTCAGGATCTAGCCAACGTAGCTCAAAGCGGTTAAAAATCTCTCGATAACTTTAGCTCGCCTGGAAAATAAAAAAAACCGCATGCGTCTACGTGCCCTCTGTGTCGAGAAATCGCCAAATTCCTTAAGTACTAAAAATGTACACTTTTTTTCGATTATTCAACATAACTGAACAAGCCGCAAATACTTTTTCATTAAAAGTAGCCTATCCTATGTAGAATTTGATGCAGATTTCAAAAATAGTATTGGTGTTTCAAAAAATTTAACCCCTACCCAAAAATTGTCAAAAATATACAAATTTTGCAAAATTATATACTAGGGATTAAATTTTTTTGGATCAACGATACTATTTTTGAAATTTACACCAAATTTTACATTGGATAGGCTACTTTTAATGAAAAAGTATTTGCGGCTTGTTCATTTATGCTGAATAATCGAAAAAGTGTACCTATTTAGTACATTTTTAGTACTTAAGGAATTTGGCGATTTCTCGACACAGAGGGCACGTAGACGCATGCGGTTTTTTTTATTTTCCAGGCGAGCTAAAGTTATCGAGAGATTTTTAACCGCTTTGAGCTACGTTGGCTAGATCCTGAGATAAATAATGCATGGGTCCCGGAAATATAATTTGTACTATAGATGCTTTAGATGTTGTGCAGCATGCAAAATTTCCTGCAGCTTTATTCGTTCTTGTGCCATAGATAGTACTATCAATCTCGTATCGCGTTCGCGTCCCGACCTTATTATGTACGTACAATCGCACCTACAACGTACTGATTAATACTTGAATATTCTGATAGCAAGTACATTGCATCGCAAAAAATTGGCGCTTCATCTCATATTTCGCTTCCCCCAGCTTCATAGGGTGGCGGTAGGGCTTGATTATTCACTGCTCTATTTACTAATAAGGTGCCTGATGGACTAGTTCTGAGACAATTGCCCGCGATATTCCTGCCACCTCCTCTTTTCTCCGCTGCTGTCAGCTACCACCTGTGGAAGAACTGGCGATTGAGCTTTTTCCTTGTTGTTGTTATTGCGAGATGCTGCTGAGCTAGTACAGGACTTGTAGGTGCGAGTAGAGGCTGTTGACAAATTAGTGGTAGATGAGGCGGAAGCTCGATAGGGAGGAGGAGGCACGCCGGTTGGAAATGAGAATGAGGTCGCGGCGCCAGTGCTAGACGAGGGAAGGGATGCGTTAAAGACCGAAAAAGGGCTGAACAATTTTATTGCTGATACCATGTATCCCTTAAATCGGGCTCGGCGATTGTATTGGTACCACTTATGCAAATTCGATACCTCTGTGCTGAGATATAGGCCTCTGAACTTTCGCTGTCCCCCTAATTTCTAAGGTTAGCCACAGGATGATGGAATGGACTTTTTCAAAATTTCTTTTTGCAAACTATATCAGCGAAATATGTAGTTTCACATGGTGCCATTTTTATGCAAATTTATGGCTTCTGGATGGAGCTATTCACATTTGAAAAATGCATAATATAGGCATGAAGGAAAAATTTTCCTCAAATCAGCTCATCTTCACAGGTATAGGGCAGTTTTTTGCGCTGAATCGAATGAGGCAACTCACAGTGCGCTAAAGTTAACCCTTCGCGAGTTATAATACGAAATATGATGATAAAAGACGCTTGATGGTGTATGGAAACATAACAATACGAAATAACAATAACAATACGAAATATGTGAAAAGTTAGTGGCCTTTTTAGTGGCAAATAGCTTCTGATGCACGTTTTTTCACAGCCGTACAGTGTACCATTTTGATATGTCTGAGATGCTTTATCAACCATTTACTAGTATATCATGATTAATGCCTAATTCACATGGTAAAATGCAAAATAGTGCAGTTTTATAAGTAATTTTTCACATTTTTTGCGTTATAACTCGCGAAGGGTTAACTTTAGCGCACTGTGAGTTGCCTCATTCGATTCAGCGTAAAAAACTGCCCTATACCTGTGAAGATGAGCTGATTTGAGGAAAATTTTTCCTTCATGCCTATATTATGCATTTTTCAAATGTGAATAGCTCCATCCAGAAGCCATAAATTTGCATAAAAATGGCACCATGTGAAACTACATATTTCGCTGATATAGTTTGCAAAAAGAAATTTTGAAAAAGTCCATTCCATCATCCTGTGGCTAACCTTAGAAATTAGGGGGACAGCGAAAGTTCAGAGGCCTATATCTCAGCACAGAGGTATCGAATTTGCATAAAAGTGGTACCAATGCAATCGCCGAGCCCGATTTAAGGGATACATGGTATCAGTAATAAAATTGTTCAGCCCTTTTTCGGTCTTTAATGGAGGAAACGTTCCTTGAAGATTGCTGTTAGTACTGTAATGCCTCGAATAGTATCTATTCATGCCGGAAAAGGGGAATTCTGTCTCTGACTGAGTTTACCGATGTGTGTAGGCAAATGGGTAAGGTGCTCGCATGGAGCGTGAGAGGTCCAGGGTTCAATTCCCTGCTGGCACATCTGCTGGCAAGTTATCCTTATCGACTATTTAGCACCTGGAAGGCTCGCTTTGGCTTTGTCCTGTGTTGCCTTTTTTGTATGCACAAAATAATAATCGGTGGATGTCATTCCATACCCGATGCTTTCTCCCTTTTCTCTCCACCCACCCGTGTCTGCTACTATGGTCGGAGCGGTGAGTTTCATTCATAACCCGTCGCTTTTTTTCCATCCCACCCAGCCCGACCACTTTTCCACTTTCAGTCCGGCGTCGGCGCTGGTTTTCTTCTTGCTTTTCAATACTTGACACCCTTTCCCATTTCTGGAGTCGGTTGTGTTTCAACGCAAATACCTACACATACATCTACCCCGTCGTTTCAATCGACTACCTACATGCCCTGTGTGATAGGACACGTGTCTGGGTGCTGCTTTGCTTTCTTGGATTTTTGGATCACTGGTTTTGCACAGATCAGCGGTGTACAGAACGCGGGGAGCGAAAATTCGCGCAGTTCTGAACTAGCAAGACTACATAAGGGAAGAGAGACTATGCCAGCTCGTATTGGCTTCGTGTTCCATGCTACAGCCGTTTTGGTCCCAATCGGGGGCCCGGGCGGGGGCCCCCGTAGATCGACGTAAAATAGAGATAGGGGCCCCCGATCGGGGGCACCTTGTCTGGAAAAAAGAAAGAAAAGAAAACGAAAAGAAGTCATCTCTACTTTTGCATGCATTTTATAGGGGCCCCCGATCGGGGGCCCCGGGCCCCCGATTGGGACCAAAACGGCCGTAGCATGAAACACGAAGCCAATACTAGCTGGCATAGTCTCTCTTCCCTTATGTAGTCTTGGAACTAGGTATAGACATTGCACCATCACCGAGCTGAAAGTGCAGGAAAGCAAAAGGGCAGGTGCAGCAGGCAATCCAATCCATCCGTGTCTCATCACAGGGCATTTAGTGGATATCCCAATCTCCTGACACCATGACTCAGTTGCTGGCACTCTTTGTTATGTTGATGCTGATGGCCAGTGCAGTTTCTATCGCGATGCCAGAGGCTGAAGCCAAGGTGGGGCGCGTTCGAGTTCGACGAGAACCATTCGCTGGCCTTGCCCCCTGTCTCTGCGGTGAAAGGCCATTTCAACGTCCATATCATCTTCAACGGCAAGGAACATCCAACGAAAAGGAAATCAAAGAGGGCAGTTTACTAAGTGCCGAAGGACAGCCAAAGATATTTCCAGTCTAAAAAGCACTGATACTTGTGACAGAAAATTATGGAAGTGATAGGCCTACAGTACAGTTATTGTCTTTTTGAGGAGCAAGTAAAGAAATTTTGCGCGCAGTACCGTCTCTCGCCACGCATGCAATAAAGAAAAGACAAGAATGGAGCAATTATGGGGCGTCGCGATTTAAAGGGAGTTTGGCGTTTATTGTCATGTAAGTTCTATCGTTCTATCACCATGTCCGGCACTTTTATTCTTGGATCCGTAAAGCCCTGACAGTATGCTTTTTCCTTTCAAATTCCTGCAGCTTTATTGTCGTTCTTGTGCAGACGTGGGCCTGGGGGTGAGGGGGGGTATGTTGAACGTACCCCCACCCCTACCTCTCCATACCCCCACCCGTACCCCCAGGAAAAATGAAAAGCAACATACCCCCGCGTACCCCCAGAAAAAAAACAGCACTACGTATCCCCACCGCGTAACCCCAAACTTGAAATCAGCAGTTTGTCTGCCAGGACACGTACCCCCACCCTTTTTTCCTCTGGCTTACATCCATGCTCAGACTTTTTACACATACTCCACAAAGTGCATGCATTGTCAAGAATTGTTGTTTGTAGTTGCACAATGTAGTGAATAGTTTTATATAATGGTTTGGCTATCATTCTAGACAAGTTGCTAAAGTATTCAACAGTGGAAATTCGATTCGAACACATACTTACACACCACTCTTATCAACCCACCACTGCATTTTGTATAAATATTACAAGGTGCACAATAAAAACTGTTGCACTGAGTGCAAAAAAATAGTGCTCATTTTTTTCTGGGGATATAGATTTTGTGGGGTTATGTAGCACACCATTTACAGTTGGGGGTACGTAAATATGCTGGGGGTACGTGAGGTTTTTTTCTTGGGGGTACGTAAAAAATCTGGGGGTACGTGGCCAAAAAATTTTTTTTTGGTGGGGGTACGCAACACCCCCCACTTTTGACCTCCTGCATACCCCCACTGACAGACCCCCACCCTCAAAACCGTGCCCACGTCTGCTTGTGCCATATAGTACTCAGTCAATTGTCGCGTCGCGACATACAGTATTCATAGTAAAAACGCATGTACCCTATACATACTTCGCGAAAACCTCATCTCGTATTCGTTTCCTCATCATGCTTCTTAAGTTGGCGGTAGGGTTTGCTTATTCGCTGTTGCTACCCTGTTCGCTAAGGTGCCTGCTGGATTAGTTCTGGGACAATTGTCTGCTCTTCGCCTGCCATTTTGAGGACAGCTGCCACTACTTGCTCTTTCTCCGTTGCTGTCACCTATTACCTGTGGTAGAACTGGCGGTTGAGCTTTCTGCCTGTTGTTGCGAGATGCTGCTGAGCTTGTAGAGGACTTGTAGGTGCGAGTAGACGCTGTGGAAGAAGTGGTAGATGAGGCGGAAGCTCGATAGGGAGGAGGGGGCACGCCGGTTGGAAATGAAAATGAAGTCGCGGCAGTGGCAGACGTGGGATGCGTTGGTGGAGATGTTCCTTGAAGGTTGCTAGTACTGTAATGCCTCGAATACGTATTCATGCCAGAAACTTTCGAAATGAAAGTTCTTGGTCACTTGAGTGTGGTCACTTGAGTCTTGGTCACTGAGTCTTGGTCACTTGAGCAAATTGTGTGACTGAGGTCATCCGAGTGTGTAGTCAAATGGTTAAGGCGCTCGGCTGGAACTCGAGAGGTCCAGGGTTCGATTCCCTGGCACATTCGGCAAATTTTCCTTCTCGACTGTGTCACTCTAGTCGGCCCTGGTTGATTGAGAGGTGCCAAATAGGCGCCCTCTCCTAGGAAAACCGGCTAGCTGTCATGATCAAAAGGGGAAATTGTGTGACTGAGGTCATCCGAGTGTGTAGTCAAATGGTTAAGGCGCTCGGCTGGAACTCGAGAGGTCCAGGGTTCGATTCCCTGGCACATTCGGCAAATTTTCCTTCTCGACTGTGTCACTCTAGTCGGCCCTGGTTGATTGAGAGGTGCCAAATAGGCGCCCTCTCCTAGGAAAACCGGCTAGCTGTCATGATCAAAAGGGGAAATTGTGTGACTGAGGTCATCCGAGTGTGTAGTCAAATGGTTAAGGCGCTCGGCTGGAACTCGAGAGGTCCAGGGTTCGATTCCCTGGCACATTCGGCAAATTTTCCTTCTCGACTGTGTCACTCTAGTCGGCCCTGGTTGATTGAGAGGTGCCAAATAGGCGCCGTCTCCTAGGAAAACCGGCTAGCTGTCATGATCAAAAGGGGAAATTGTGTGACTGAGGTCATCCGAGTGTGTAGTCAAATGGTTAAGGCGCTCGGCTGGAACTCGAGAGGTCCAGGGTTCGATTCCCTGGCACATTCGGCAAATTTTCCTTCTCGACTGTGTCACTCTAGTCGGCCCTGGTTGATTGAGAGGTGCCAAATAGGCGCCCTCTCCTAGAAAAACCGGCTAGCTGTCATAATCAAAAGGGGAAATTGTGTGACTGAGGTCATCCGAGTGTGTAGTCAAATGGTTAAGGCGCTCGGCTGGAACTCGAGAGGTCCAGGGTTCGATTCCCTGGCACATTCGGCAAATTTTCCTTCTCGATTGTGTAGCCATAACTGGAAGGCTAAAAACTTTGGCTGTGTCCTGTTGCCTTTTGTATGCACAAATAATCGGTGGATATCATTCCATACCAGATGCTTTTCTCCCTTTTCTCTCCACCCACCCGTGTCTACCTTTTCTGAGCGGTGAATTTGATTCATAACCCTCGCCTTTTTCCATCCCAGCCCGACCTCTTTTCCACTTCACTCTCAGCTTTGCCTTTCAATACTTGACACCTTTTTCTCTGTTTCCAAATCGGTTGTGTTTTGAGGCAAATATATCTGCACCATTTCTATCCACTACATGCCCTGTGACCGGACATGTGCAACTTGCTTCCTATTAGGAGTTTTGGATCACCACTGATGTTTACTAAGGTCAGTTTAATATGAGCAGTACAGAACTCTGGGATCGAAAACTCACGCAGTTCTGAATTACTTCAACAAACCACTGACTTTCGTAACATCACCGAGCTAAGAAAAGTGCAGGAAAACAAAGGGCAGGTGCAGCAGGCAATCCATCCATGTCACATCACAGGGCATTTAGTGAATATACGAAATCCTGACGCCATGACCCAATTGCTGGCACTCTCTGCCGTGGTGATGGTCATCGCTGGCACAGTTTTTGTCACGATGCCAGAGGCTGAAGCTGGGCGTGTTCGAGTTCATCGACAACCACCTTGTCGCAGTCATGGGCAAGCTTCCCACCCCCGACGCCCTACCGGATGTTGTAGCCGCCCTCCGTATTACCAAAAGTATTACCGGCAGTCTACTGATCCTGGCTACTTCGGGATGCAAGGGCCAGGAGGACATTGTAGCCCCAACAAAAGGGGAATCAAAGACGAGCGCAGCTTTGGGCCATGGCCACTGCCAGGAATGGCATTTCCAGGCCTCTACAAAAGGGATATCGAAAAAATGAAAGTATTCCGTTATGATGGCGAGGAGGAATGGCCAAAAAACCCTTTTTATAGAGGGCTAAACGCTGAAAGACAGCCAAAGATATTGCCAGTATTAGGCGAAAAGCCTTTTTGGTTTTAAAATACAAAGCGCGGCGAAAGACAGCCAAAGATATTTTCCAGTCTACTAAACGGCATTGACGCTTGACAGAATACAGTGGAAGCTGGAAGTTAGGCTATATACTTATTGATTGTCTTTTCGAGAGCAAGCAAAGAAATTTTTGCAGCGCCGCACGTCTTTTGCCACGCAAGCAATCGGTTATTCGAAGCATTACAGTAGTAGTCGTCATCGTCCACATAGCCTGTACAGGTGATGGCGCGTTCACCAGACGTCCGTACGGACGTACGTCCGACGTATCTATATACATGAACCATGTACTCCTAGATACGTCGGACGGTCTAGGGGTACATTGTTTATATATATAGATACGTCGGACATACGTCCGTAACGGTGGTGAACGCGCCATGACTCCGCTCGTTCAGTGTAGGGCGGTGGTGGTGGGGGTGGTGATCGGCCTTGAAGCTGTTGTCGTAGTGGCGCTAGTAGCTCTCTTGTTCTCTGATTATTCTGACTACTTTGGCAGCTCTGCTGCTGAGGCGCAGTGCGGACTATGATGAAGGTAGGACGACGAGCTGAGGGGCTAGCAAGCAGCGTCGATGTTGCTACGTTGGCGTCGTATGGAGGTTTGCAGCACAGGTAGAGCAGGGCGACCAGAAATAGGACGCAGAAGAAAGTGCCAATAACGGTCGGCACCACGTTGACCTCTCCCGCTGGTTCCATGATGATGACTGTACGTCTGAGTGCGTGAATGGATGTATAGGAAACTGGATGAGAAAGTGGGTGAAAGCAAAGAGGCTGGGAGAGTAAAAAAGAAATGACCGCTTTGCGAAAGAGAAAAGACAAGAATGGAGCAATTTTGGGGTCGCGATGCTCAAGGGCGTATTGGCGTTTTCGTCACGTACAAGCATCTATTGTAATCACTATGTTGTATGTACGTACAGTACATGCAGTTCGTACAACGGTACACAACTAACTATAAATGAGCAGTAACAGCCTTGTGGATATGAGCAATGACAGTGTATTGAATCGCGAGGTCCGCCTTTCTTCGGGTCCAGGTTATGCCCCCACTGTATACCTCATCCCAAACTCGTGGAACAACGAAGCACATGCACAAGGTACTACGTACCTATCTGCCATCACTTTTCCCTAAAGTCCTTTTTTTGTTGTTGCAGCGGCGGCGGGAGTGACGCGGTGCTGGAGTGCGTGGCGTACGAGGCCTTCCGCCTGTTCGCCGACCGTCTGGTGGACGCGGAGAGTCGGGCGGGCTTCCGGTCGCTCGTCGCCGCCGCCTTTTCCGCCGACTGGTCCGCCTCGGTTGGCTCTGGCGCCGACGCCGCCGGCGGCTACTTCACGACGGTGGGCGCGCCGGCGGGATGCGCGCCCGGCGCCCCGCTGCCCACCTTCGGCAAGCCGCTCGGCCACCTCAGCGCCGCCGACTTCGCCCCCCTCGTGGACAA
This sequence comes from Epsilonema sp. ZAB3_2, assembly GCA_030247985.1. Classification (NCBI taxonomy): domain Eukaryota; kingdom Metazoa; phylum Nematoda; class Chromadorea; order Desmodorida; family Epsilonematidae; genus Epsilonema; species Epsilonema sp. ZAB3_2. Next base: position 10,457 of record JASAMW010006653.1, read on the forward strand.
GGCTGTGAATCGATTTTGTAAGGGAAAACGTTTTCTTTCAAACTTCATAGGTAGTCGCTACTTGCGCTGTGAATTGTGGGTCGTGCTCGCGAGCTGACGTTTTTGATCGGTGGCACTGAAAAAACATAGGGCATAAGATAGGGGGTTAACTCCCGATCACCCATAATTCTCAGTGCAAGTAGCGAATAAAGTTCTCTGGGGTAATGCCAGGCATGAAGTAAGGAGTGCCTAGCCTGTTGGGTGATTTTGTACGGAAAACCGATCGATAATGCGTTGGCTGGATGCTGCGTTTGATAGTGGAAAGCCCGACCGAAGGAGTGACCAGAAAAATAAACGCCTCTCCTCCGTCTTTCAAAAACTTGAGGCAACTATACTATGTTGAGTGTACGTACTGCACTCATCTTTGTTTTCATCACGATAGAGGCTAAGACTTTTTGGTGTTCGAAATTTCCCCAATGTTTGGCCTTACCCCAGTACTACTGTACAGTAGCCCCACAGAAAACTACTGACAAACACAGATGCTTTTGCTTCATGCATTGCTTCAGCGCACGACGTACGCGAAGTGGAGCTGCTGGTGTTCAACGAGGTGCTGGCGCTGATGTCACAGGTGGACAGGGTCCTGTCGGCGCCCGGCGGCTCTCTCCTGCTGGCCGGCAGAGCGGGGGTGGGCCGGCGGTCGGCGGTGGGCGTCATCGCCAACATGCACCAGATGCAGGTGTTCACGCCCCGCGTGTCGCCCAACTACGGCGTCAAACAGTTCAGGAATGACCTGAAACAGGTTAGTATTACAACCGCGATATTCTTTCGAACGGCCTGCCGTATCGTATGAAGTGAGATAAGATCAAGAGGCGAATTTAGGTGTTGCAAGTTGCTGGCGTGGAAGGAGAGCAGGCCGTGTTTCTCGTGGAAGATCATCAGATACTGGAGCCGCAGTTTCTGGAGCTGCTCAACTCGCTTTTGTCCGCAGGAGAAGTGCCTGGTCTCTATACGCCGGAAGAATTGGAACCGCTGTTGGCGCCTCTACGCGATCAAGCCAGCGAGGATTCCTTCAGGGGCACCATCTATTCCTACTTTGCAAAACGTACGTACCTTATTTACCTATGTATGTGTACTAGTAGAATGTACTAGCGAATGTACTAAGTAGTAGTAGGGTATTATTGGGTAAAGAGTCAAATTTTATACCAATCGATTCCTTGAACTCTCATCTTTTGAATGTTCGGTTCATCCTTGGCTGGAAAGGCAAGTTCAAAAAACTGAGGTGGCCGGGTTTACCCCACAGTACCCATTCAGAAATTTGTGGCACCCCTATTTTATATTCTGTTGGGAAGGCTGGCGAATCGACTCGCACTTTCGCCTATTTGATTTCCTGATTCGGCTGTCGCCTGGCTTGCTAAACGAGGAATTGCACGGATGAATTGGTTGAAACGAAACGTCATATTCACGGGTTTCCTGGAATGGTGTTTGTGTTTGTTTAGGGATCAAGAGAAATTTGCACATCGTACTGATCATGGACTGCGCGCACCCGGAATTCAACTTCCGTTGCGACTCCAATCCGGCTTTATACAAAGAGTGCGCTGTCATTTGGCTGGAAAGATGGAGCAGCGACTCTATGACACTGGTAAACGACGTACTGTGTTATACTTGGAACAAATTTTATGCGGTGCTTTCATTTCATTTGGTGAAAAGAGACATTCATTATTTGGAAATGAAGAACCGATCAATGTACCAATCGTGAGGCCGCGTTTTATCCTTTTCTTGAAACATTAGCTCACGGGCCTCCTGCTTTTTTGTCCATCCTAACTCCCTTTTCTCTCTCTCCATAGTCTGAATATAGAGTGTCTGACCGAAACCTGCCGCTATCTATGGCCGTCACTGTGGTGCTATCTATGGCCCTGCTAAACTACACTAAATACCGCGGGGTCGCTATCGACCAACCCAATCGCGACAACGCAACTCGTCCATACCATATCCAGCGTACGTTTGCTTGCGTGTTTTGCAGATTCCGCGCATCTTCTTGAATAAAGTTTCGAAAGCGGACGAAGGAAGGCCGGTGACGGGCGGCACGGACCTTTTGCACGGATTTCTGCGCGTGTACGAACAAGCGCCCGTCAACCTGCGCACGCCTCGTAGGTTCATCCAGCTGCTGCAAACCTACATGGAAGTGTACAAGCGGAAGAAGGAGAAGATCACCGCGAAGCACCAGCATCTGAAGGTTATTGCTGATGATCTGAAGCATCAAGTTTACGGGTTGTCAAAAAATGACAACGAAAATGCGTGGTTAGGAGGTTACGATTTGAAGCATCATTTAGCTGATGATCATCTGAAGCATCAAGTTTACGGGTTGGCAAAAAATTATGAAAATGCGTGGTTAGGTGGTTACGATTTGAAGCATCATGTTTATGGGTTGACCGTGTGGATGTGGATATTCTATGTACTGTATTGTACGTGTGTTGTATTATTGTGCATATAGGCTGGCGTATCGAAACTGAGTGAGGCGAAGGAATTGGTTGCGAAGCTGAAGGAGAAAGCGGCCAAGAAGAGCAAACTGTTGGCGGAGAAACAGGGAGAAGCGGACAAAGCACTTTCGGCTATCACCACAAGCATGACCGTAAGCTTAGTTATGACGGGTACGGTAGGGTAAACCCGGCCACTTACGCGCCTTTGAACTTGCTGATTCAGCAAATAATGAACCAAATAGCTCATTTGAAAGAGGAGAGTTCAAGGAATCGATTGATATTATTCTTGTCTGAATCGGTCCATTGGTTGCTGAGATACGCAGCCCTGAAACTTAGGTGGTAGGATATTTCCACGGCCGGGTTTTCACCGTAGTACCCTACACTTAAACCAGCCGTCAATGGTCGGTACAGGTGCCATGTACGTATTTGGCCATAAACTTTCCATGCTGACGAATAGTGATACCCATCAATGTTATTTTTTGATTGCACATAGGCTGCGAGTGATCAGAAGGGCGAGATGGAAATTTTGAAAGCGGACGCGGAGAAGGAAAACCAACGCATCGAGGAGCAGAAGAAAGTGATCGAAGTCCAGTTGGCGGATGTGAGATAGTCTAAAGTTTTTCTCTTTCTTGCTTATTTTTGTGTTTTCTGAAAACATTGGATGAGGTCGCATTTAGCAAGTGGGAGGCTACACGAAGTAAATCAAATGTGCATGGAAATAAACATTAGTTTTGCAAGAAAAAGCGCTACAACGTGTTCCATTTGCTATGTGCAGCGTCACCCATTGGTAGCGTTGTGTAGAGGGCACATAGACGCAAGCGGTTTTTTCTTGCCAATGCGGCTGAAGAGCCGTGGCATTTTTGACCGCTTCGCTCTACGCTGGCTACATCCTGAGATATCTTTAGTGTGTGATACGGAGTGAGCCAAACCGACTATAGGTAGGGAATTCACACGGTGTCATCATTACATGCTATTATAGGTGGAACCAATGATCCAAGCTGCAAAGGCCGCCGTCGGGTCCATTAAGCAGGAGGCGTTGTCGGAGATTCGCAGCCTTCGCGTTCCGCCAGAAGTCATTCGAGATATTCTGGAAGCTGTGTTGCTCTTCATGGGCATTCAGGACAGCTCCTGGGCAAGCATGAGAAGGTATACAGTGCCTACTTACGCGTTACAGCATGTGTTTGTTTGTATGCGAGTACGGAGTACGTACTGTATAGTGTATACGTATTCTACAAAGGTAAAATGTATAGGTAGGCTACATACATGCAGGTAAAAGAGGCGTAAAGGGTAATGTCGTTAAATCGGACAGACCCTATTTTTGTGACCGGATAGCATAATGTGTACTGTACCTGTAATAATAGCACGAAAGCTGAATTATCCTGTCTTCACCCGCCCTCCCAGCTCCCACTGTCAAAAGTGTAACACGCCCTGGCCTGGCACCTTAGCAGCTTATACTTTCATGTCGTTTTTCTGTGCAGTTTTCTGGCGAAAAGCGGCGTGAAAGAGGAGATAATCAATTTCGACGCTCACCGCATCACGCCGGAGGTGCGAAAGCGCGTGGCGGATCTGCTGAAGAAGAAGGCGGCCTCCTTCGAGCCGGCGAACGCGAAACGCGCCTCCGTCGCCGCCGCGCCCCTCGTCGGGTGGGTCAAGGCGAATCTGGAGTACGCGGCCATCCTGGAGAAGATCGCGCCCCTGGAGAACGAAAAGCATAAGCTGCTCAAGTAAGAATGCGGTACTGTAGTTATTGGGGAAGTTTATGAGGTGTTCTCAGTTCTACCTGTACGTAGGGGAAGCTAGGATGGGTTTTGTGGTCGGTGTACCTGTTGTGGGCGTGATGTAAAGTAGAAGTGGCCATTGGCACACATTGGCTTTTGATGCCGCGATCACCATACGTCCGTACGTCCGACGTATCAGGAGTACGTGGCACACCGCAAACAACCATGTACTCCTAGTCCTAGATACGTAGGACGTCCGGCCGTACGGAAATATTGAACGAGGTAGCATGGTGAACTCGGGTACGGGACGTACGGACGTCTTGTGAACGTGAACACGGCATGAGCCTGCTATATTTCTCACTCGAAATGTCTCGTGGACGTCGTCATGTCTGTGCCCAGTGCTCGTGTGGTAGTGATTAATTCTCCACTAGTAATACGCGTGATTATTTTGTACGTGCGCACTTCCTGGGTGTAAGTAATGGATCTTCCTACGTACTTACGTACAACTATCATCTACGCCACAACAGGTACACCTTTCTTATGTACTAAACATGCAGTAGTCCTATGTGCTCGCTGTCGCTTCTCATGCATCCGTAGCCTTTTGATTCTGATGGTTGCAGGAACTTGGAGAAGGCGGAGAAGCAGATGGGCAAGATCAGCAAGGGTCTGCAGTCGGTGGACGAGCGCGTCTCTGAGCTGAGGGAGTCCTTCGAGCAGAGCACCAAGGAGGCCACCCAGATCAAGCTGGATCTGGAACGCGAGGAACGGACGCTGCAACTGGCCGCACAACTCGTCCAGGGACTCTCCGGAGAATTCGCCCGCTGGAACGAGCAGGTAGGTAGGTAGGTGTAAGTAGGGACAGGGAGGGTACTATGGGGTAAACCCGGCCATGGCAGAGTGCGTACCTTTATTACTGGAAATAGCCTACTCTCTAAAACTGCACAACTCGTCCAGGGACTCGCCGGAGAATTCGCCCCCTGGAACGAGCAGGTAGGTAGGTGTACGTATGTAGGGACAGGGAGGGTACTATGGGGTAAACCCGACCATGGCAGGGTGCGTACCTTTATTACTTGAAATAGTCAAACTGCACAACTCGTCCATGGACTCGGTCAGATTTACCCTATTACTGTATGTGGTCTATGTTACGTACGGTATTCTGTACGTTTGCATTCCTAGTACTGTATGTATAGATGGGTGAGTTGAGTGGCCTGTTGGACGAGCTGCCATTGCACAGTCTGTTAGCCGCTGCATTTATTACTTTCCTGTCCGGAGCGCCTGAGGATGTGAGGAAGGAGACGTTGACAGCGTGGCAGCAACTGCTTTCGGTTCCCAACTTCCACTTTCGACAGTAAGAAACCAAACAATCGTGTACTGTACGGATCACATTGCACTGTGCATGTGTTTATGTACGAACAGGTGTGCTTGCCTGTTTGTATGTACACGGTGCTATTTGTGTTTGTAGGTACTTGTCGAGTGAAACGGAGCAATTGCAGTGGAAAACGGAAGGCTTGCCGGCAGATGACTGTGCCTTGAGAACGCAGTCGTCATACTTCATGTACGTAACACGAGTGCGTCTGTGTATCTAACTACGGTATCGTGCGTATTATGGTTTTGGAGTATTCAGGCAGGAAACTCTGAAAAAGGTTCTCCACCATGAGTTTGTAGTCCTCTCTGAATCAGCGGACCTACTGTACACTGTACAAAGTACGGCGCGTGCGTAGCCTCTTTCGGCAGTTGGACGCGTGCCAGCCTGGTCTCCTCCTATCCTTTCGCAGCTCTACGCGCGAGCGCCGTACTTTCTCCGGCGCCCGTGGACGGCTGTGTAGGTCCGCTGATACAGAGGTCTAAGAACTCATGGTGGAGGATTTTTTTCGGAGTTTACGGGAGTGTGCGTGCTGTGTGGTGGTGATTGCAAAAGCTTCTGCTGATGCCTTTCTTGTGTGTTGCAGACGGCGTTGCGTCCTCTCTTGGTGGATCCTTCGGCGCGCGTGAATCAGTGGCTGAAGAATCATTTGAAGGACGCCGAGCTGGAAATAGTCAATCAATCGGTAAGCTTGTACAGGCTCTACGTACGTCAGCGCTACGTATGAAGTCATTTGTAGGGTATCTCGACACGACACTGGTTTTGCACATCGTTTTCTATGTACATACGTACGTACATAGAACGCCAACTTTCTGACGGCGGCTGAGTTGGCTGGCGTTGCGTTTCGACAAGACCGCGGCACCAGCTCGCGACCACCCAAAAAGTCTTGGCGCAACTGGTCAATAGCGTTGCTTTCTATGTACTTCAACGACATTTACTTATTGTTGTTTTCTATGTTATGGTGCAGGACGCCAACTTTCTGACGGCGGTTGAGTTGGCTGGCGGTGCGTTTCGATAAGATCGCACGGCACCAGCTCGCGACCAGCCAAAAGGTCTTGGCGCAACTGGTCAATAGCGTTGCTGTCTATGTTATGTGCTTCAACTACATTTACTATTTATGTTCTATGTTTTGGTGCAGGACGCCAGCTTTCTGACGGCGGTGGAGCTGGCAGTGCGTTTCAGGGAAGAGCGCTGGGCCAGCTCCAGCCAAATATCTTGACGCAACTGGTCAAATAGAGCTCGCTTTCTATGTACTTCAACTCAACGACATTTTACACATTCTTTTATTTTCTATTTCTCGGTGCAGGACGACAACTTTCTGACGGCGGTGGAGCTGGCGGTGCGTTTCGGGAAGAGCGCTGGGCCAGCTCCAGCCAAATATCTTGACGCAACTGGTCGATAGGGTCGTTTTCTATGTTACATTCGTTTACTATTTCCTATTTCTCGGTGCAGGACGCCAACTTACTGACGGCGGTGGAGCTGGCGGTGCGTTTCGGCAAGACGTTGCTGGTGGAGGAGGTGTCGGGGGTGGCGCCCGCCCTCTTTCCGCTGTTGCGCGGCGACCTGGCGAGTCAGGGTCCGCGCTACGTGGTGCAGATCGGCGAGAAGACGGTGGACTACGATCCCGACTTCCGTCTCTACCTCTGCACCCTCAATCCGGAGCTCTCAACCTGACCCCGGACGCCGCCGCCATACTCTGCCAGGTCAACTTCACCACCACCAGAGCCGGACTCACCTCCCAGGTACAACTGCGTGTATATGTACTGCACGTATACTTACATAGTTTGCTCTAGCGGTTTGAAAGCGAAGCACTATTCTGATCCTCCCTTTCCAACAATGTTGCGCAAGGAAGGGAAGCGAGGGCGGGAGGTGGGGCCTTCGTCAGTTTAAGGCCTCTCTAGGAGTACATGGCCTTGCGCAGTGCGTGCTCTAGGCGTTCATGTAGCGTCTTTGTCGCTTCGTCGCTTCTTTTTTATTGCTTCCGCGCTTGTCGTCAGGTGGCGTGGTGAGCGGTGAAGTCTTACTTGTACCCTTAGCTTTGGGCTGCGTACAGTGTAGGGTACATTTGGGATATTATCTGTACAGCTGCCTGCAAGGGTAGGAAGTACGTATGTAGCCTACATACACACAAGTAATTTGTTTTGTGTACCAACGTACTTACTACAGTATGTAGGCAAAGTACTGGGTAAATCTCTCCTGAATGTTGAGTATCAATCTATGTACGTGCATAGCTTGTCGTGCACGCGGAAAAGAAACTTTGCTTGCTTGCTTCGGTGTGTACATGGAACATAAAAAAACATACAATAGGTAGGTAGATAGGTACAATGATTTTTGGGTGTGAATGGAGCTCCCTTTTCCGTTTTGAGCAGGATGACGATGCTTTTTTATTTTTATCTATTTATTTTGGTTCGATTTCATTGAATGTGACCATCCATCCATACGCGCAGCTCTCAAGTAGTCAATTGAATCCTCGTTTCTATTGTTCTTATTGCTTTCTTTTCTTTCACCTTTTTCTTATGCTCTCCGAATTCGTGGCCCGTTCAGTAGATTGCGCATTCCATTTCGGAAAGATAGCCTATCAACCTTCGTCTGGAATGACGATGAATTTTCGATGACAGGGGTGGTCATCGCAGCAGTTGAAATTGTTCTGTGGTGGCACAAGAACCAAGCATCTGATGATGCGTCTTTTTTGAAAGCTGTGCACTGTCGCAGGCAGTATTAGTAGGGCGACTACCACCAATGTCACACCCATACGAAGAGACATGATACTATGGACCAGTTGCGCTCAGAAATTATATATGGGTGAGCGGACTCCTTTGCGTTACACTTTTTCATTGCGGGGTTGGTCGGTAGTGGGGAAGGTATGTAGGGCTTTTTGGTATGCATAAACAAAAGTTAGTACAGAGGGTTCAGCTCGCGATCACCAATAATTCTTAGCGCAACTGGTCCATACTGGCTGGAAAGGGGGTACTACTGACTCAAGTGAAGTCAAAACTGACACAGATCAGAGGGACGAGTACGTGTTTTAGGGCATAATCGCGGTTAAGACAAGGTTATTCTAGTATAAGACATGCTCAGCTAAGCTTATAGGCATGGTAGCATGGTGTAGGAGTAGCTATAGCTAGCTTATGACCAGCTTATATAGGTAGGTTAGGTACCTTCCAGTACATGGGGGGTTATACACCAGGGGGGGGGGGGGGGATATACAGGTGTCTCATAATAAACCGAACACTTTTCCGTGCATATAACTCTGGAACCACACGTTAGATTTTCATGCGGTTTTTTGTGTTTAGTAGCGAAGGCTTCAACTTAGTGTGTACAAAATATTAGCTTCATAGGCCCAGTGGAAGCTGCTCAAACACATCCTTTCTCTGGCGGTCAAAAACGCGGGTTTTTCTAACTGGTAGTGCCGATTTAGGGGTCTTTTGAGCATGGGTCCAAGATAAAATTAGTCTCGTAATGAAAAAAGATGTCCCAAAATGCTAGGAAATGTGTATCTCATGCACTATCCCCAGTGGCAGCATAGCAAACGCATGGAACAAGGTATCTTGAGAAATAAGACCGTAATTTTTCTCCATACTAAAGAAAAAACGTCGATTTTGAACTTCGAGATTCAAACGGTCGTAATTTCTGAAGTACGTGGACCAAGTAGCTGAAATTTTGTATACATCTAAGTTGAAGCCTTGGCTACTAAATACAAGAAACCGCATGAAAATCTAAAGTGTGGTTCCAGCGTTACGTGCACGGAAAAGTGTTCGGTTTATTTTGAGACACTCTGTACATAGGACAAAATTTATGTTTTGCCAATGGGGGGTTATACACTGGGGGGATATACTCAGGGGGGATATACACCCAAAAATACGGTACGTACACAAGTCAGTGAAGTTAGAAGAAAGCTTCATACAGTATGTCACGCGTAATTTCATCCGTCGCATTCCCCCCCCCCCCCCCCCCCCCCCCCAACGTCACGCTTTATTGGCCTTCAAATAGTGTCGTCACGCTAACGTCACATTCGCCGCAACCCCCTCCACCCCTATTTCTGCGTGACGTACTTTATGAAGCTCCTCTTAGTAGTACCTACCTATAGACCGTCAAGATCCCCAATATGTATGCATGCAATGCAGTTTTGCCGAGTAACACAGAAAGGTAGGAAGGAAAGCATTAGGCTGGGTTTTTTTGCAGCTATTGGCCCTGACCCTGCAGACGGAGAAACCGGAGCTGGAGACACGCAAAACGGAGCTGCTGAGGAAAGAGGAGGAGTTGAAGATGCAGTTGGATGCGCTGGAACAGACGCTGCTGGAGCAACTGGCCAGCTCCCAGGGCAGTATTCTGGAGAACCAACAGCTACTGGACAGTCTGAACAAAGCCAAGGAGAACAGTCACACCGTCAATAAGTCCTTGGTGGAATCGCTGAGTCTTCAGGAAGCATTGGACAAGGTATGTGGTGTATTTCTTTTCTGTATACTTGATGATGTGGGATAAGGGTGCTTCAACTATTAGCAGGTGGGGGATTCAGCTGTCGATAATGCATCTTTCGTACCAGTAAGGCAGAAGGGCAGTGCTCCTGCTTTTCAACCTAAGCATTTCCGTGAGGCATCGTGACCGTGAGGTTATGATGTACTGTTGTACGATGTGCACATAAGGACGAGTTTTCAGAATGGATAGGTAGTAACGATAGTTTTGCATGAAGGAGCATAGCAATGCAGGCGAGCGAATGTCTTCGTTTTTCATTTGATTTATTTTGCTTGTACGTTCTCAATACTAAAGTTCTTGAAAAATGCTAAGGCCCATATTATGAAACATCCGTTTATTGCAGAGACACTTGTGAGCAGAAATGATAGTTACTACAGTAAGCTTTGTCATGAAGCACTAACACAAGGGTAATGCAGATTCTGCGTACAGAAGCAGTAGGTACCGCTACAATAGAGTAAGGTTTTCATGACCAAGCAGTTTGACCAACTTTACAAATTACAGCCATATAAGTGAAGCTTTTTTCGCAAGTTTTTGCCAGAAAGGCCCAGACACCAGTGTCATCAAGTATTGACTTTCTGGCCAGGTCTGTATAAATAATAAATAAGTGTCGAAATGAAAGGGGTAATAAATAACAGAATCGGAGGAAGAAAGTCATGAAGGAAAAATCAGAAAGAATAAACATAAATAAAGAATAAACTAACGAATGATAACCATGAAAAAATAAACTCAAAATGCACAACTATCAGAAAAATCGAAAAAAAGGCAAACAAAGCAGCAGGTCAAAAAGAGCAGCATTGAGACAAAATATGTCATCAATCAGAAAAACATCGTGACAAAAGTCGTTACCAAAACAGCAGATCCATATGCGTTTCAGTACACAAAAAAGAATCATACCATCATGATCAGAGGTATGGCCACATGATTCGATGAATGATCTCGTTGAGATATTCCGCTGTTCAAGCCCAAATATTCTCTATCGCCTTTTCATCCATTTCGCCATGGACTGAGCCGTTCCAAGATTGCGATGACATCATCTTGCTCTCTGCCTCTGCGCTCCTTTGGATCCCGCTCTACTTGACCTACAATACTGCAGGACGTTTGCCAATGTTTGAGGCCATGTGAATGGGTCTAGACTGTTCAGTGATCGACATAACACAGGCCAAGTCACTCGGTGCTGAGGCTGAGCTCATCTATCTGCCTTTCGTGCTCAGGCATAGGAGCTGAAGAATTGGGTAATCAAACCAGTCACCATATTCTCCGCTCCTAGATTCAACTTTTTAGCAGATTGACAAGCTCTGTGCGACTAGGGTACTTTGTTGCAAATTTCAGATAGTACTGCATACATGCTGTGTAATTATTGCTGCAAGTCTCACGAATTGATGGTAGAAGTCCATCAGTGGGCTGATGCTTTTCAATTGCCTCATCTGCAGCGGCAGCGAGTTGATAGCTTCTTCTTAGTGGAAAATGCCACGACTGTTGAAAACGCCATGATGACAATGATACAACTCGTTCTGTTGAAGAAGATCGCCATTTTCAGACAGATGCAACTTTTGAAGAAGCTACTAACTTTCGTTGGAGCAGATTTTGCTTATGATGGTCGGTCACTATGGGGAATTGAAGCAGTGGCTCTCTGGTGGGGTCTAGGATTGTTGTGATGGAAATCAAATGTCAAAATTAGAAGGGACCCCAACAGGAGACACCTGGAAGGGTTAGTATGGGGCCTAGGACCCACGCGCTATTCACCACTGGCAATATGAAGCCAAAGGCAAACTCGCTAAGCAATGCAGCATGCCCTGAAATGGTGCATTATTTGCTTGTTTGTTTCTTCTCAGGGATGGGGATGTTTGCTAATTAGAAGCAGCAGGTAGTGGGAGAATCTCAGAAAAGCCTACATAGGTAGAGGTAGAGCGTAGAGCTTGTGTGCGTACTTCATACTGGGTAATGTTACAGTATGTGACTGGAATGATAATGATGATACCGGCCTCCTGACTCTAGGTAGTGTGCAGCCAACGCCGCAAGAGCCGTCCTTTAGATTAGGGATAGTTGATGTGCTGGTCGTGTACTCTTATTGCACCAAGTCGAGCACAGTTGGATCGTTATGACAACGAGAAGGATTTAGCCCCCAGCCCAGAGACTCTTTACCCCACATGACCCCTAGCCCGATTGGTCTATATCCAGTCGGACAATACAGATATATATTACTATGTATATGTAAAAGTGAACACAGCAGTTTCTCACAAACATTTTGGTAAAATTAATTAAACTATTCCTAAAATAAGATCTGAAAGGCATTCAGTGTGAGTCAATTTTGAGTTGTTTTCCCTGACGGCATTCTCCTGTTTTGGAGTAATATCCGGTGTTATTTTTGTCGAAAACTGCCGATTTTTGTGTGTTGGTAAATCCGTAAGGAAACCAGGGACAAACAAATTCGACATTTTATTTACTTATATGCTGCATATTGCCCTTCC
>JASAMW010006654.1:0-51281 GCA_030247985.1 Epsilonema sp. ZAB3_2
ATTTTTGTACAGTAATCCACTTGCTAAGTACGGTAGTAACGGTACTAGAACGGTAGTAACCTCTATTGGTGCATACCGGCTGCATTGTATTTTACCCGGTAAACGGTAATTTTACCTTTTCAAAACTCCTTACCCGGTAAAACCGGTAAATCAATAATTTTTACCCGGTAAATCCGGTAAAATTGTTTGATCTAATTTCAGGCAAATTTTCATATTGAGCTAGGGGGACACTTTAGCGGTGGGCGGAGCTTAAAGAGGGAAAGAGCTGCCGCAGACACGTAGTGAACAAAAATTTCTTTCGACTTTTGTGCTTCTAACTTAGCTACCATGGCCAAATTGGCACTGCCGCACTTACTACCATAATCCTCAAACACTCTTCTATCAGTAAGCTGAATCTGCTATATTAAATTTTTAACTTTGCCATTGTACCTTTTGCCAGACAGCTGGAAAATCTGAGCTTCTTCAGTACTGGAAAGAAAACAGCTGTCTGGCATGTTCACATGCTTTTCACAGCAAGGAGAGGCCGAAAATTCATGTGCCGCACACCGGATCTGATGGAGCAAAGGCTTACCAGAGCTGTACCCAAAGCTCGTGGCAATCTGTGCAACTTGCTCATTGTACTTTTGCAGAAATGTGCGGGAAACCAGCGATTTGGCACTGTGCCTACATGCGTTTCAGGGCGCCCACCGTCCCTTCGCATGGGCAAAAAACTGCTTCCAGCTAGCGTTTCTGTTTTTTATGTTTCTTTGTGCTTCCTTTCAAAAGCAAGAATTCATAAAGCCGTTTCTCACTACAAAACTAAGTAGGCCAATGTATGTACTGGAATGTCTTATGAGATTTCATAAGAAGTTTACAGCTAACGATGTACTGCTATTCATGTAATATCTCATTTATAACCCAAGCATTCATTCCTTTGCGACTGTAAACCATAGCAAACAAAATTTTCCCAAAAAGGGTTTTTTTGGTGAAAATGCAATGTTTTGATATGAGTGTCTTGTGAAGCTGTTGGGATATCCGTGAAAAATTACAGCAAGGCCAGGTTACAGCTTATGAATTCTTGTCCCTTCTATCGCCCGAGAAGGGAGGAAGGTTTTTGTGGGCTGAAGTCTGTATAGCTAATGTCCTCCGCGTCAGCAGCTGTAAAAACTCACGCTTTATGATTGGCTATCTCTACCCGAAAAGCTCCACCAAATTCCTTATCTGCCCCCCTTTAGCTCAATATGGTAGGTTGTAGTATAAGTTTGGTCTTCAAAATTTGCGGAGATACAACACACCAAGTGTAAAATGACGAATAACTCGTAGCAATATTGTCATATGTTATGGTACTGTACATAGATGGCTTCCTTACCACTTCTATTCGAGCGTATTATGTTACGTACGCACATCATTCGTCAGTACATATATGTATATGTACGTATGTAGGTACGTAAGTACGTACAAAGCATTTTGAAACAACAAAAATAATTCCATATCTTCTACAGCCCGCTTCGAAATAATTTTTGTTCAGATTTGATTGGAGACGTTTTTGGGGCCCGATGGCCGAGGGAACCTGCGTGTCAATTGCTGATGTCGAGGGTATGAAACCTAGGCAATATCCTGATGACATTTTACTGTGCTTGTTTCGTAAAAAGTCACCAACAAGCACAGAAAGCAACATGAATGCGTGATGAATTTGATTGAGTGTCACAACTGGTGTGAAATTTCACAAAAAATGCGTCGGTAAAGTACTACTGCACAAAAACTTTGCTTGAAATAGCTCGATCACACATACAGCTATCAATTTTTACCAGGTAAACGCAGTGCAAGGTGGTAGGCGGTAAAATCCGGTACCGGTGGTACAAATTTTTACCGGCGCCAGTATACCGGCAATGACGAGCCGGTAAAAGGTAAGCCGGTAAATTTTACCGGTTTTATCGTGCCGGGTACCGAGTTTAAAAATTTACCCGGTAAAGATACCTGCTGCACCAATAGTAACCTCCTCAAATACATTGTACCCCATTACTAAGCAAACATCCGAAACATTAGCATCCTACAGTACAGTGGCAATATCGCGCATACTTCATTAACAGCGGCTAGCCCTTTGTGTACACAGCTAAAGAAGCCAATGGAAAGAGCCCCGGACGGAGATCCGCTGTGACTGAATAAATTCTTCAAATGTACAAGCGCCCCTACGTAGTACATTACAGGCAAAAAAGTTGTAAGCTGAGAGCTTGCTTGCCATAAATCGATAGCCACACCATCATCATCATCTTCCTCTTCTTCTTTTCTATACGCATGCCTCTTCAAGCATAACAGAATTAGCTGCAACAGTAGAAAATAGGGAAAACTGCAGCAAAAACCGCAAACCCCTATAGCGAGAACGGAAGTTACGTACCAGAGGCTATATCGTCCTTTGCAATCCAAGCCCAAGCCATGACAAAATACATCATACCTAGAGTGGCATTACTCTCCCGTCTCCCGAAATGATTGCCACTTTTTCGCATCCATATTCGGTCATGCATTCATGTGCTGCCTTATGGTAACGGCTGGGTCAATCTTGAATTTTGGCCTCTCACGAACAGCAGCTGTTCACTCAAATGTTGCACTCAGCGTGTACTGCACAAAAAAGACACTACAGAAAAAAAAAAAAAACCCAAAAACACAAACACCACTTTTCGGGGAAGAGCAGAAAAAACAGCCCACCAACAACCATCCGGAAACCAGCTGTCGACGACTCCACGGGTAAGACACCCGCAAAAAACTCGACATTTGCAGACGCAAACCAGGCGAAAGCAGCGTTAACCCACCATCCCCCCCCCCCTCCCCCCAAATGGTCGACGCCCATTTTGGCGATTTCAGTACATAAGGAAACGGCGATATCCGACACAGAGGGAGAGAACAACGCGATGGAAACCCCGCGATCAAATTAGGCCGTGGAGGTGTTGACAGATTCTTTCAGGATGTCTTCGTTGGCGAGTTATTTTTTGTGTGGTGTTAGTTAGTGCAGATCCGTACTGTAAACCCACTTTTGGAAGAGCAGAACAAATCTGGAAACCAGGCGGAAGCAGCGTTAACCCCTCCTCTATTTCGATGATCATAGCCGCGACCACTGTATCTTTCGAAAAGCTTTAAAATTCGATCGCACTAGTATAGCATGCAATAGTATCGATCGCATGTTGGTCGCATTTTTTCTATTTTTTATGGCATTTTGGACACTTTGTCGGCTGGGTCGCATTTTGGTCGCGGCGACCATTGAAATGGAGGAGCGGTTAAACATCACTCTGAAAAAAACAGTAAATCCGGAAGCAAAGCTCGTATCGAATAAGCCGGAAGCACAACGGCGTGAAATGACACAAAACGGGAGCGCGGGAGGGAAACATAGGGAGATAAATTTTTCGATTTCCTAGACGCCAGAAGCCCACAACAGCCAGCAGAATGGCAAACGTCATGGGACGAAATTCCGCCGTTCTCGATCCGAATTCCCAACAGGAACACGACATGAATATAAATGGCCAACAAACATCAATTTCACACCAACCAACGCCTTTCCGTACCACGTACTGTATAAGCGCAAGATTGAACGAACAGCAAAGAATACAAACGTCACGTTAATGGGTACAAAGCATGAGCAACCAATTTTAGTAGTCACTGCACGACATCATACGGCTAATAAGTATAGAAAAGAAGAGTAATCGCATGTACTTACACACGTTTACCGTAACAATTTGTAAATACGCAAGTCTGGGGTAGTCTGGGGCTGGGCAAGAATGAAAAGTTTTGACGCCTCATGCATGACTCATTCACATTGGAAGGAAATTGTACTGGGCGTAGTACACTCGGCGCATTCACGGCTGCCTATACCACTGCGTGTGTCGAGCCATGGACCCACCGCAGTTGCATTTCTTAGATGTGCACGAGCCATAAAAAATACAGAAGAAGCTCAATTACTGTGCATTTTCACTTGCCAGCGTTTTTCAATAGGTGTCGTTTTAAGCGACACCGCGGCTTCCGCGCCGGTTCGGTCCAATACTTTCCACGCCCGGCGCGGAAGTCGCGGTGTCGCTTAAAACGACACCTATTGAAAAACGCCGGCAAGTGAAAATGCACTGTTATTGTTTCCAAACCCAAATTGCCCCTGACAAAATGCATACTAATAGCAAAGTAGGTAAAATAAAATTCAGCGCTATTCATTCTTCTTTTATCCCCAGAGCTCCTCCGTTCTTCCGAACTTGTACACCAAGGCACCGACGAATATGAGTACGTTCTGTAGGAAGAGCAGTACGCCGGGATAGGTGACGCTGACTGTGGTGGGAACGACGTAGACTTGGAATAAGATCCACATGGCGGCGATGAGCGCGCCGAAACCCAGCACAAAACCCATCAGCAGCCACAGACGCGCACCTGCCACACAACACCAAACACACATATGTATTCACCATATGCAATAAGAGCCAGTGCTTGGTCGCGAGGCGACCCCGTCTGAATTAACCTTGATTTTCAGTGCAACTTTAGATCGGTAGTCGACGCGAAGGTCGGCGCGGTCGTCTTTCTTGCTCGTTTGTTTCTTTTCGCGCCGACCTTCGCGACGACCACCGATCAAAACTTGCACTGAATATCAAGGTTAGTTCAGAGGGGTCGCCTCGCGACCAAGCACGGCTCGTATTGCATATGGTGAATACAGCTGCAGATTGACACGCCTTCTGTTGGTTCAGGAGGTACTGTACTGTACGTACACATACCTACACAAGCATGCCACCACAGTACGGGCAGCACACGTGGGTAGGTTAGGTAGATGAAACAACTGTACAGAACGTAGGCTTATACACAACTGTAAATGGCTGATTCACATTGAAAGGAAATGCGCTCGGCGTACGCCCGGCGGCATGGAGGCGAAAACCGACACAGTTATGGGCAAGTGACTCAGCGAGCCTAGTGCGTAAGGTTTTAGTAGGAGCGGGAGGGCGCGGGCCGAAATAATTATCCTGTGCGCGCAGCAAGTGAGTAGAACAATCAGCTGATTATAATTGCCCCTTTTGGTCACTCACTCACTCTCTTTTTCTTCACTTTTTCTTTGTGTTTAATTTCAATCACAATGCATGCATGCGAATGGCAACAAGGTACTATCATTCATTTCGGTCACAAATGCGAAATAATATTTCCAGTTCAACAAAGAGCGACGTTTCTCATGCCGATAGGCTACTGTAGTTCTTTTTCATTAGTTAATGTCCTTTTCCGCGGCTTTTTCCTACTGGCAGATTCTTCTCAATGCAAGCAGAAATGTCCCTTGGACGCTTAGGAGCCTTTCTCTTTGTATTTGGGCAGTTTGCCGCCGTTCTCTCACCAGCCAGTACAGTCGGCTTTCTGCGCGCCAGAGACGTAGAGTTAACTTTGATCCTTGCGCCTAGCTCAGCCTGCTTGACCACTTGCGCACTTATCGTAGCTAATACTTCATCCGTCGACTTTTTCGGATCAATCTCGCATTGAAACTGGGCAGAAAGCATGTCAGGGGTGGTAATACTAAGCTTGCAAACACGAGAAGCCATGCTAATTATTGCGTACAAAGAAAGTTAAGACAGCAGACAACAAAATGGTCAATAAGATAAACAGATATAATCCCTTCCTTTCTCTCCTTTGTGCGTGGTGCGAAAGTGTGCAAGGTTATAATTATCCCCTGAGGCCCTTTGGGCATGTCAAGTAGGTGGACAGCAGTCAGCCAGCGTGCCAAGTTTTCCTATGGACAGGGACCGGTTTTTAATAGGGTAGCCTGACCCTGCCCATAACTGTGTCGGTTTAGCCTCATGCCGCCCGGCGCATCCATGGTTGTCCATTCCATTACGTGTGTGCTGCCATGGACACGCCAAGCCCAGCGTCAGTCTCCGATGTGAATGGACCATTATAACGTGTACAGCCCGTGCACATAAACTATGTAGCTCAAAGCGAAAGAATACTTACCAAAGAACGTGTACATTTATGATAATAACACACACAGACAATGAAGATTGAAATTTAAGACTGATGGTCGGCTAACTGAGAAAATGCACAGAGTTTTAAAGTCACGCAAAAGACTGATTTCCTTTTGCACAAATGAACGGTAGTACTTTCTCAAGTCTACGTACATAAATAAGAATCTGACCCAAACTACTGCGAAAATCTGTGTAGTTTCTTGGTGAACAAATGCATGCATGCTGCGTTCAGATGAGCGACTGCGCATGCGCCCGCATCGAAAAGTCACATGGACAGCCGTGGACATTTACTGATCAACGTCGGACGTGCGTCGCTTATCTGAACGCGGCATTATTCACTCACCTCTGGAACCCAGGATTCCCTCTGTCATTGCATCGCCTCTCACTTGACTGTTGGAAACCGCATTTATCCTGAAACAAAAAAGCCTCATATGATAAAAATTGACCCAGGAAACTGCTTGTATTGAATAGGCCATCCCCAATAGCAGGCGTTTGGCTCAAACCATTTATCATAATATTGTTGGCCCTCAAACGAAACCACACCCCCCATCACACAGCAGGCGTTTGGCTCAAACCATTTATTAGCCTAATACGGAAAAACGAAAACACAAACGCGCGCTTCTTCTTCTCCCTCTGCTCGCTGCGCGCTTTGTCGTTTTCGTTTTACAACGAAGCACTAATTATTTTTGCGCTTCGACAACTTGCGTAATATCCTATTATTTCAATCTACTTTCACGACCGACTGCATAGAGATAGGAATTATCTTCTTACATGAACATAGCCACAGTCCCAATCACCCCACACGTATAGTAGGCGTGATGAAAGAATGCCGGGTTATCCTTTGTCGGTCCTTGAGGCAAATCGTGAGCTGCCAATCCGATAATCACCCACCAGCCCGTGAAAAACTGAACAAAAAGGTGATACTCACGGAACACCCTGTACACATCCATAACGTACGTACACACATACAAAGTGTTTTTGTGGGCCTACCAAGATTCCTGCAGTTATCGAAGCAACCGCATTGCGTTTGTCTGCCAAATCAAAGCCACATTCGCAGTGAACGTTATCCAAACAGCCAGACATTTTGCGATTTATATGCTTTTCCTTGCTCTTGGATTTCGATTGATTTTGCTCTTTCGCTTTGTTTTTTTTTTGTTAGCGTTACCACGGCGGCCGTCGAGGAGTACGTGCCTGCTCGGCCGACTCCTGCCGACGCGCCGGAAACGAAAAAGAAGAAAATAAAAGCAAAGGCGAAAAATCAGGAATTGCTGCGGAACTCAATAACTCGACGAGGAAGTGACCAAATTGAAAAAGGATTTTTACTATCGTAATCTACGTAAAAAATGCCACATCCTGGTGTCCATCTTCCTGCGCGACTTTGCTGTTTTTCCGGAGATAGAATCAATTTTGCTGTTTAGGCCAATTCAGCCCGCTAGCACAAGATCGAACGTAGAACCTGTGGGAATGAAAGGGCACGCCTGCCCTCGCAAATTCTTATGGCCGACCCTTGTGGCTACCTGTTGGGCATAGTGCCGTTGAAATAGAAGGAGGGGCAGCATTGCCCTGGAAAATTTTGTACGTGGTAGGCCTGTTGCGCCCTATATAACTTGCTGTTTTGAGTTCTCCTTATCACCTGCTGCGTCTGTAGATCAACTGTTTCGCCTTGTTCCATGCTTCCGCGCTCTATTGCGGCATAAACTTTGCAATCACCCCATTTTTCGCCCAGCTGAATGCTCATAATTGGCTGTTTGGAACGCGAAATGCTCTTTCCTCGTTTATTCATGGCTGAATGTTTTACGTGCTTGATCTAGACAAAACGACCACTACCATGACCAATTCGGGTGACGACCAACTGAATTCAACAAGCAGTTGAAAGGTGATGGATGTCAAGTCCTTCAGTCTCTTGTGTCCCGGATCGAACCATCTAGGCCTACAACACTGCATCTGCAATGGTGGAATTGAAACGGAAGCATAATTCATTCTGGTACGTAACGTACGTATGTAGATTACTGGTACAGGGGTTATAGTAGCGTTTTATTAAAACGTTAGCTGCGTTCAGATACGACGTCGACGTGGTAATGCTGCGTTCAGATTAGAGACATGTCTGACGTATAGTCAGTGGGACGATCAAGACCGTGCTTGACAATTTTCGCGCTCCCGTGGCAATCTAAATCTGGCATTTCTATACAAATAGCAAGAGTGTTTGAAAAAGGGTAGGTAAGCGCCGGTTGCTATTCTTGTATAGAAATGCCAGATTTACTAAAATGCCACGGGAGCGGCAAAATTGTCAAGCACGGTCTTGATCGTCCCACTGACTATAGAAAAAGTCAGAAGAACGTGGCTGTTCATCCATGCTTTTTCCACGTCGGACCTACATCTCAAATATGAACGCGGCGTGATGCTACGTTCAGATAGCAGACGTATGACCGTACGTCCAGCGTGCCAACTTACGTCCGTACGTCCGACGTACTGTTTCTAGATACATACGTCGGATGCATGGACGTTTCTTCACACATTGGATGCGTATGAATACTGTAAACGGGGATATTTTCGGATGGTCTTCTTTCGGACGGAATGCTTTTTCAACTTATTCGGATACGGAATACGGATTTATTGGTAGCATACTATGAACGCGGACCAAATAGGTACAGCACTGTATGGGTGTACCACGCTTGCTCACCCAACAATGCACAGTGCACAATGCACATAAAGGTGGGCAGTTAGCAGCAGTACGTACATGGAAATACGCTGTACATACATTCAAAAAAATTCAGACGGTAATATTTTGCGGACAGAATTTTTTGTCCGAATTATCCGAAAATTTCCCCGTTTACAGTATACAATACGTCTGCTATCTGAACACAGCATTAGTCCGACGAGAACGCAGGACGCGCAACTCCCGTAAAGAGAACAGCGAGCGAGCAGTCATGTTGTTCTCCAAGATACGTCGGACATAGCACGTTGGACTTACACATTGGTTATCTGAACGCAGCATTATTGGTCAAAAGAAGCAAACACGCCTACAGCATCAAGTATCATTCCGCCGTCTGGCATAGTGACAAGCGGACGACGTCCAAACCAGAAAACAAACTGAGCTCTCGACTGTATTGTAGCACCCTGCTTTTATTGTGTGCACCGTACTTATATAGCCCTCCCCAATCATAGGTATCGGGTTTTCCAGGTTCGAGTCTAATCAGAAACATCTCTACTTCCATGCAACCGATTAGGCTAAAATTTTGTACCGATACACTCTAATCTGAACGCACCATCTTTATTTTATTTGGCTGCGATCTTCGCTTGCCGATGTGCATACTGTCTGCCAGTTGTTCGTGCCGTCGATGTGCATTTTGCATTGAATGTTCTTCCGTTGTTACAGATTGCTCAGCACTGAAACTTCACGCCCTGAGCCTGTGCGTCATGAGACGACCATACAAAGAGGCAAAGCGACAACGAAAGAGAATTTGTACGACCAGCGAAAACGAACTACCTACTTGGAAGGCTCATCCAAATTTCGAAGCAATAGAATTTGACAATGTTGCGGACATATTATTAGGCTATGTGCATAATTATCACGATAAAATAAAAATAAATACGAATAAAGCTCGTCGTAATATTGTTCGTGTGTTGAGGCACGAAAATAGTGTCAGTAATTTTGATTTTGCGCTCGAAAATAACATTTCGTGTACTGGTTGCAATTTTTGATAGAGTTTGTAAAAATAAAAACAAAGAAGTAAGAAGAACGACGGAAAAAAGGAAAAGGGGAATCCAAGGACTTCTACGGCATGCTGATAAGAGCGACGAAACGGCCGGCGCCACAACGGACCCAAGGAAGTGGAATTTTGGCAAGGAAAATAGGAAACTATATGGAACTCGAGGCGGCGGATCGGATGGTGTTGTTTATTTTGCCATAAATTTGCTTCTGAATTCGTTAGTGGTAGGGCTATTTTTGTTCGTCGTATTTTTTGTCATGAACTTCTAGCATGTTTCAGTACAAAACTTTCTAAACCTTCACGCGTTTTTAGGTCGTTTTGAATACAAGTTTGTATTTCTAACACAAAATATATGCAAGTAATGCAAAAAGTAAATATCTATTTGTGTATCGTGTAACCCGGCCCCTTTCCCACGAAAAAAACCCAGAACTGGGGGGGGAAGAAAAACAACGGGAACCAAAAAACGGAAAAAAGGAGAAATAATCGAGGTACTCGTTTTTCTTCACTTTGTCCACGCACTCAGAAAAAAAACTACAACCAGAAGGAACGAAAACAAAAACAAAAAAAACACACGAGAAACACACCACTCCCCCCCCTCCCTCTCTTTTCTTTTTTACTTTTGTGGTACGCGTTTTTTGTTTTTTTCTTCTTTCCTGCTGCAGTATAAAATATAAAATAGGACGGAAAGAAAAACAAAAAAAAAGAAGAACACTAAATTTACTCCATCATTCCTCTAGGTGGCATTTGTGATCCACCCAAGCACTAACGGGGAGGGAGAAAGGTAGGAGAAACAAAGGAGGTTAGCAGACGACGCGCCACTACCGGAAGCAAGCAAATAAAAAGAAAAACAACAAAGAAGACTACCACTAATGTTAAACTGATAAGATGCTGGCGTCGCTAAGATCGGGGTCGTAGAAGAGGAGCATCAGGAGGAGGGGGGGGAGCGAGGGGGGGGGGACGACCGAGGGTGCAGCCGGAGAAGGTCGAGGCCTACTACAAGAATGATAACTAAAGATGAAACAAAACAAAACAACAAAAAAAAAAACACCGAGAAAGATACAGCGATAAGACTGCCGCGCAGGCGCTGGGAAAAAGCCGGCACGGGAAACCCCCCCACACTCCTACTAAATGCCCCCCACCCCCCCCCCCCCCCCCCCCCCTGAATGTGAGATAAAAGCATCAAAACATGGCAGCTGCTCTTCTTTGTCATCATCTTGCCTGCCGCCACTTATCGCCAGACTTACACAACAGGCGAAACTTCTCGTCTCGTGCTTTCTCATTTTGCTTTTTCCTTTCTTTTCGTACCTAACCGAAAAATACATAGATGCTTCAAACTTTCCAGAAGCGCAAAATGAACGCCGTCAGACTTGGCTGCATCGTTAATCTGCTTTGTCTTGCTTCCGCAAGCTACAACGCGATTTCTCCTTCTTGCAAAGCGCCACCCACTTATTGGTGCGATGATCCATCCATAGCCGCTGAATGCGGCGTCGCCACCCAATGCAATGCTTACAAACAGCAAACCAAAGGTCAGAAGGTCGGAATCACCCTATTGTACGAAGCCCTGTGCCCTGGATGTCGTCACTTGATCACCACCGTCCTCTATCCGACCGTCTGGATGCAGTTAAAGGCCATCGTCACAGTGGAACTGGTACCGTACGGTAATGCGGCGACAAGTCCCAACGGCACCATCAAATGCCAGCACGGTCCACGGGAATGCGTGCTGAATAAACTGGAGAGCTGTGCCATCCATTTTCTCCAACCCTCCGAAAGTCATGTGGACTTTATCTACTGCATGGAGATGCAGCTGGGGCAGGGGAAGAAAGCGCGGGCGGCCAAGGAGGCCTGCTACCGGAAGCTGAGTGTGGCTGCAGCAACGCAGCGAAAGATAGAGTAAGCAACTGGAATATGTAAGTCAATACTACAGGGTGTCCCATTTGGATATATCATGTCGTTTGGGGTTATAACTTGGGAACCACTAGAGTTTAGGCGCTGAAATTTTTTTTGCAGATACCCAAGAATATGCATAACCTTGTGTAAAAATTTCGTCCCAAAACTCCAATCTGAACATAAGATATTGATAGCTCAAGTTTCGACCACAAAAATCACAAGTTTTTGAATCGCAAGCCTGGTGTTCAGACGAATTCTTGTGGGATTTTCATCACAACGCTGGTGAATTATGTTGAAACTGTTGAAAATGGCAACATGAGATTCCAGAGGAGACAACAATGCAAAGGGCTGCTCCTTTCTTCATTCATCGCTAGCCGCATATGCATATCAGTTCACTTCACACTTGTCTCAGAAAAAACCAAACCACCAGTAGCCTGACCTCTATGCTCACCCCTATCTGACTCCTCGACTTTTCCTTTTGGTTTTCTTCAGAAATAAGCTATATTCTAGTAAACTGAAGGCTTTCCCAGAACTGGAAAATAATATTGATGTTTTTGATTAGCGCTTTGATGAAAATCCCACAAGAATTCGTCTGAACACCAGGCTTGCGATTCAAAAACTTGTGATTTTCGTGGTCGAAACTTGGGCTACCAATATCTTGTGTTCGGATTGGAGTTTTGGGACGAAATTTTTTCACAAGGTTATGCATATTCTTGGGTATCTGCAAGAAAAATGTCAGCGTCTTAACTCTATTGGTTCCCAAGTTATAACCCCAAACGACATGATATATCCAAATGGGACACCCTGTATTTTTTCCTCCTTTCCTCATCACCAGGATACAGCCAAAGAATATATAATTGGGCTTAGGGAAGAATGGAGGACGTAGTGTAAACGAAGGAGGCAATCATTGGCTCATATTCGCCCCATTTTGTAAAGATTCCAGGAACGCCGGACCCCTGAAAGCACGAAACACACAACGGGGGTACGGGCTAAATCTCTATTCTTCTGGAAAGGTTGAAGATTAAGCGGGTGAGCGCCTCTTCCTCCTTCTACTCCAGAAGAAAGCATATTGTTGTTAGCAGCATGTACGGTTACGGTATGCATGACAGAAGACACAATTCAGCAATAAAATTGGTCAATAATTCACAAGAATAAACAATTGGACTTCAAGAATACAATCAAATAAAATTACAAGAATAAAATCGGATAATAACCGTAACGGTAAAATATAGAAGTTATAAGCTTAACGGTGAAATAAGTTATAAGCTTTGATTTGGAAAAAAATAAACTTTTCGTACGTACGGAGGTAAACAATACAATTGCACAAATAAAATTGGCAAATACTGATTTAGCACAATGAATAATACGAATGAATAAAAATGAAAATTTACCGTAACTCAATCAAAATTCAATAACTTCAAAATTACAGGAGTGCTAATTTACAAGAATACACATATAATAAACAAACGTATGTATGGTACGTCAACCGTAAGTCAATTGATTAAAAAAATAACAAGAATAAATAATATTATTTCGTACGTTGTCTTTAGCGTTGGCCACCGATCAGGGAGAAGCGCTCGCCATGGTCCAGCTTCTTCCTCTTGCGTAGCCACTAAGTGGGCTACACACGTGGTGAGTAACTCACGGGGAATTCGAACTTCGAGTTGAACTTCGAGTTTTATTTTTTGTGTAGAGCATTCTCACTTGCTCCCAAGCGCAACATTTTTCTCATGTGTTCACACGACGGTGAGTGTGAAACTCACGGTGATTTCACCGGCCTCCCTATGCTTCATCGCATACGTACGGGGAATTCACCGTGAGTTTACTCACCACGTGTGTAGCGCGCTACTGTGCAGGACCAACAAAAGCACACAGGTTGGAATGGTCAGGATTCTGCGAGGGCTCCAACTGTGGGGCGCGCCAATGTCCGATGGGCCACAGCTCCTAACAAGCAGCTTTCACTGCGACAGTCGAAGACGGACGAAACTGCAATTGATCTCGCCGGCAGACTTCCACTTGTAGAGTTTCTAGCAGACCACTCCGCCGGAAACTCCACGTGGGCCCGTGGTCGGATCGGATGATGTAGCGGTTGCAGTTCGCTCCAACGTCGGCTGCCACCGGCTCAGCTTTCCTCCGCAGTACGGGCGCTTGTGGACGGAATAATCCCCGCGATACGGCCAACCAAACCAGGGTCCAGGATCGTAGTACGTACGTACTCAGCCTCAAGCCAAAATAGCGGAATATCAACAAAATTCAAAAGTGGAATATTTTATGAGCCGCCTTGTTTCTTGGATAGTTGCTGATCTTCTTCGATGCAAAATATCCGACAGCATAGGCACCTGCTCTTCAAATCCATTGGCGATCAAAGATTCCTTGATTCTCCGCAGCTTTGTCCTGTCAATTTTGCCTGCCGTGACCGCTTCAATTTGGACCAAATCTACGCTGTCTGACCAAGGAAAGGATTGAATAATATCCGTTTTCGGAACCTTCAGTGTCTAGCACCAACCAATCCACATGTTGTCTAGCAAGGCCAACCAATCCACATGACTCACGAATTTCAATTCAAACCCATCCTCAAAAACACGCAAAAACCACCCAAAAAAAAAAAACCCAAACCCCCCCCAAAAAAAAAAAATTGAGGGCAGAAAGCGCGTCTGTAACCAAGCGAAAATAAAATGTAGCAGAAACAGCATCCATGGTTTTCGCTGAGATAAGATCGACGTTTGATGCCGTCGGAAATCTGCCAAAGTCGGCGCACTGATGTGAATGTGAGATAAAAGCATCAAAATATGGCAGTTGTTTCTTCTTAGTCATCATCCTGCCTGCCGGCACTTTAGTATCGTCAGACTTACACAACAGGCGAAACGTCTCGCCTCGTGCTTTCTCCATTTTGCTTTTTGCTTTCTTTTCGTTCCTAGCCGAAAAATATATAGAGGCTTCAAACTTTCCAGAAGCACAAAATGAACGCCGTCAGACTTGGCTGCATCCTTAATCTGCTTTGTCTTGCTTCCGCAAGCTACAACGCGATTTCTCCTTCTTGCAAAGCGCCACCCACTTATTGGTGCGATGATCCGTCCATAGCCACTGAATGCGGCGTCGCCACCCAATGCAATGCTTACAAACAGCAAACCAAAGGTCAGAAGGTCGGAATCACTCTATTGTACGAAGCCCTGTGCCCTTTCTGTAGTCACCTGATCACCACCGTCCTCTATCCGACCGTCTGGAGGCAGTTAAAGGCCATCGTCACAGTGGAATTGGTACCGTACGGTAATGCGGCGACAAGTCCCAACGGCACCATCAAATGCCAGCACGGTCCACGGGAATGCGTGCTGAATAAACTGGAGAGCTGTGCAATCCATTTTCTCCAACCCTCAGAAAGTCATGTGGACTTTATCTACTGCATGGAGATGCAGCTGGGGAAAGGGAAGAAAGCGCGGGCGGCCAAGGAGGCTTGCTACCGGAAGCTGAGTGTGGCTGCAGCAACGCAGCGAAAGATAGAGTAAGCAAATGAAATATGTACCCTATGTCAATATTATTTTTTCCTCCTTCCTCATCACCAGAACAGGATACTGTAAAGTTTGGTGTATAACCCGATATCGAATATAACCCGAACAAATTGGCTTCGACTTTGAATTTTAGTATTTTGTATAACCAGATATTCACCTAGCGCCAAATGCTTCAAAAAGCTATTTTACGCTGAAATAAACAAGTATGGTATATACCCCGATATTTTGCATAGCCCGATATCGAATATACCCCGAGCAAATTGGTCGACTTTGTTTGTATAACCCGATCGGGTAATGCACCAAACTTTACAGTACTTGGCCTTCGTACTCAACCTCAAGCCAAAAACCAAAAACTCATAACGGGACGATCAAAAGTTCAAAAGTTGAATATTTTGTGAGCCGCCTTGTTTCTTGGATAGTTGCTGAGCTTTGATGATTTTCTTCGATACAAAATATCCGACAGCGTAGGCACCTGCTCTTCAAATCCATGGGCGATTAAAGTTTCCTTGATTCTCCGCAGCTTTGTCCTGTCAATTTTGCCTGCCGTAACCGCTTCAATTTGGACCAAATCTACGCTAATGTTTGACCAAGGAAAGGATTGAATAATATCCGTTTCGGAGCCTTCGGTATCTAGCACCAACCAATCCACATGACTCACGTTGAGGGCAGAAAGCGCGTCTGTAATAAAACTGTTATACGATGTAGGTACTGTACATAATATGTACAGTAACAGTGCTGTACGTACATACATACATACGGATGTAGCAATAGCAGTGCGATCTCTTGATACCACTAAGCGAAAAGCAGTTGACCACGACGCCTTTGGCATCCGTAGTCAAAAGTGCTCCTGATCCGCCTTCCTCTGAAAGCTTCAGTTGCTTCACGGGGTTGCATTTAGACTGACTACTGTTGATGGCCGTCAAGCAACCTTGTAGCAAGAACGCCTTCCGATGTTTTCCTCTCATTTTAGCGAAATTTTCCGGTCCAGGTTCAACCAACAGACCTGTCCACCCTCGTTCTCTCTCCGCCTCCAGTGTATTTGAGTATGTTTCCCCGTCGAAAGCTCCACTTTCAACGAAAAAGCCGCCGCGCTTCACTCCAAAATATTTCCGAAACAACCTCGGACCTTCGTGATATTGGGAAAAATCTTTACGCTTTGGATCTTTCAGACTGTAGGGTGCAGTAAAGTTCGGCTTGATGATGTATCCGAGAAGTTGCTTTGAAATTTTGGCCCTATTACAATAATTTTGCTTGACAAATTGCCTTTGCTGACCACTTGACCAGCTGACTGACCGACTTTCACTTTGACCATTTGCCTTGTTACCAACCGCTGCCAACGGATTCAGAGACCTCTGTAATCGCCGTTGCTTCTTTTGAACGAACCAAGATGGCCGTGAAATCACGTGCAGTAGAATACAAATTAGTCCGGCGAAAAGAACAAGTAGACAGAAAATATTGTTCTTACATCCATTAGCTGTTCTAAGCATTTTGAATTATATGGGTGGAGTCAAAGTGTTGTGTGCTGAAAGGGAAGGCAAAGGTTATACAGTACGTACAACCACAAGAGTATTGGATTTTCTCTGCCCAATTTTAACCGATACTGAATATTCCTGCCAACTCCATTCATTTATGCGCACGCATGAGCACGAAAACAAGGCCACCCAAAAAGCCCATTTGTGCCAAGAGCTGGCTCCGCCATTCACAATAACTTTCCATCGTTGCTGCTAACCATTGTTGTATATTTTCCAAGATGGAAAATATATGGGGGCGCGGGGACCAGACTGGCTGTGTCATTTCTATACAGATATGATTGACTCGAAATGTGTGTTCATTGCAGACATTGCTTGACACATTACGTGCTTTTGACCTAAAAGATATATGTCTCCGCGCACCTCTCAAAAATATAAAAAAACATTCTTTTAGCATCATTTCCTTCTTATGCTATTGAATGAAAAAAAGGGTTGCAGTTACCTTGCTATTCCATTGGAACTTGATCATAGAACTAGAAAAGAGGAACTTCGTTCCTATTCGATGGTAGGACATCAGTGACTAAGTTTTACAAATCACTTTTGTTTTACGCTACTTGTGGACGCGTAGTGTGTTGCGATATTTAGTGTCCATGTTTTCCGCTTTTATTTCGTAATTTGTTTTGATCGCTGGTTGATCGCTGTCTGATCGCTGGTTGATCGCTGGCTGATCGCTGGTTGATCGCTGGCTGATCGCTGGTTGATCGCTCGCTGGTTGATCGCTGGTTTATAGCGATCAGCCAGCGATCAACCAGCGATCAGCCAGCGATCAGCCAGCGATCAACCAGCGATCATGAATACTCCTTGTACTAGTGATGTCAGAGTAAAATTCTGGGTAACTTTACCTGGGTTACCTGGCCGATTTTTGGCCGGGTAACTTTACCTTACTTTACCCAGAGCGAAAAACGTTTACCCAGCTTTACTTTTACTTTTGCCTCTACCTATGCTAAACGTTTTTCCTCACCGCGATCTTGAATGGGGCGGCGTCTGCGCGCGCCCCCAAAAAGGAGCTCCATTACTGAAGGTGCTCATGCATGCGAATTTATGAGGAAACTGTGCGCACAAGCGCTGACCACCATCAGCCCTTTCTGTTATATTCTGAGCCGAAACATCATAGTCACAAGTTCACCCAGGGACTGCTACAACACAGTAACGAAATATTTCGAAGCGTCTGGGTGAACTTGCATTTGATGTGTCAGCTCTTTTATGCAAATGGAGAACAGACAGAGATTTTTCGCACTTTAATTTCAAGTTGAAGCAACTTTTGATCGACTTTTGTGCACACAGTTCTTCATAAATGCTCATGCATGAGCACCTTCAGTACTGGAGCTCCTTTTTTTCGTGCTCATGCGTGCGCATAAATGAATGGAGTTGGCAGGGATATTCAGTATCGGTTAAGTAAGCAGTGAAGCCGACACTTTTGTCATTGATCCGAGACGCCAACAATAATTGTTTATTGGCCGGAAATGATGACAATGGATGGGAACAAGTTGCAATTTTGACTCAGGAGGTGGTAAGCGTGAGGATACAAAAGAGTTTCAACCGATCGCAAGCATCGCAAAGAACAAGAATGATCACGCCACTAAGAAAATAGCTAAATACTCTCACCTCCGTGATAGTTGCTAAGGTTTAGTTATGTTAATGCTAATGTTAATCTTGTAAAATGTAGCGACTTAGAAGCAGATCTATTTACCATTCGCATTCTGTGTATTTCCAGCTGTTAGCGGATTGTTTCATATGAAGCATGGTTACACACACGTACTACTGACAATTATCAGCAACATACAAAATGTATCAGTAGGAGTAATGTCAAAGTCATTATATGTCATTATGTGATGTCAATTATACATCAGCATAGGCAGGGTAGTGCAATCATCGCACAGCATGTATCAGCGTGTATCATCGCACAGCAGTAGGCCTACATCGTTGTAAGTGTGAGCGAGGTCAACATTTTGCTGTATCATTTTAGCGACTGCTTCCACGGTCATCTGGGTGACAAACTGCAAGCGCAGGCTGCAGCCAGAACCAATGGAGTCGGGCCCGAGAAACACACGTTCGTCCCTTGGATTCTGATCAATAATCGCAGCATCGAATTCATGCAACACAGCACCAACGACCAGTTTGCAGTATGGATCTGCCACTGGTACAACGGACCGAACAAACCGCAGGCATGCGTCAATAACTACGCCAGAATAAAGCAGCAGCATACGGTGAAGGAATACGGAAGGATGCGTCACATCATGCGTTGAATGAAAAGATGAGGATGAAGGAGAGGAGCG
Source organism: Epsilonema sp. ZAB3_2 (assembly GCA_030247985.1). Lineage (NCBI taxonomy): Eukaryota > Metazoa > Nematoda > Chromadorea > Desmodorida > Epsilonematidae > Epsilonema > Epsilonema sp. ZAB3_2. The sequence continues at coordinate 18,851 of JASAMW010006654.1, forward strand.
GAAGAGTAATGAAGTACATCACCCTTATCCTGCGTTATGCTAACTACGTACGTACATGTAGGTAAGTGAGGAACTGCATGTTTGTATGCAATGCACGTACGGTATAGATTACGGCATGAAAAATGTTTGAAAAGGATACCTAGCTTCTAGATGTACGTAACATGTGGATTGATTGATAATATTATTGGAATGGTATTGTCAAACAATACTATTTTTGGTATTGTATTGAATCTGGATTATTGTCTATGTACGTAGATGATTTTGTAAAGTGCTAAGGTCTGAGATGCCGTGAGCGGTGACGCTTTTTTTCAATAGAAATACTGACGAATGTATGCATGACTAGGCGACTTACGTACATATAGCAAGAATGTATATAATAGATACAGCTCTTTTACATTTACATATAGCATGTTGATGGCTCATATCAGGCTCGACATAGCCATGCAACATTCCACTGGGTTTATTTGACAGGTAGGCGGCCTACGTAAATGCGATGGATCATCAAACCAGCAACATTCCTGCGAGGTCAGAAAAATCATATTTAAAAGGTGCGATCGTTCTTCAGAATTTTCCTTTTTCTTTTTGCTGCCATTGAACAGAGTCCATTGGAGCAAAGTGTACGTACAGTAGTAGGCTATAAGTTCTGTAATCTACTGTAAGTGCGCCATGAATTGCAGTCGAGCTTCCGTACTGTTGGCCAGCATGGCCCTTGCCTATTGCGCTGCGGTTTCAGCAACGTGTTCCATTCCTCCGGCCTTTTGGTGTGACGATCCGGCCACCGCTGCAAAATGCGGTGTTGAAAAACAGTGCGACCTGCACAAGAAAGAAACGGCTTCGAAAAGGATAAAAGTTACTGTGTTTTATGACGCCACCCCTGAGCCATGTCTCAAACACGCTGATCAAGTGGAACCTGAACTGAAAAGAAACGAGCGTCGCGCTGGTCCCTATGATCATGACCCTGACTATCGCATGTTCAAGGAGCTGCAACCAATTCTAGACTTGGATCTGGTGCCTTTTGGAAATGCCACAAGACAGGCCGACGGCACCCTCGCCTGTTCTCACGGTCCCAAGCAATGTTTGCACAACACAGTCCATAGCTGCGCCATACATTACCTCAAACCTTTGATACGCAATCGAATCTATGCATTTCTTAACTGTTTGACGCAATACGCCGACAATGACGACATCTTACTGATGCTGGACGAATGCTACAACAGCTTTGGCATCAACCCAAAAATACGAAGCGATATCAAGTAAGGAATGCTGTTCTGTTCACGTTCTGTATGTATTGTACAGTATGTATGGACAAGAGACTGTATCACATATGCGCGTTGAGGTTTTTGTTTTTTAATAACAGAAGCTGCTTCCAAGGCCACCTTGGAGAGAAATTGCAGGAGGAGGCAACGAAAAGAATACAGAACCTGCACCCTCAGAAGTTCAATGGTCAACTGTCATGGCTTCTCATCAACGACAACAGCATGCAGGGCGTTCAAATGATGATGAGGAGGAGAGGTTTCAGTTATATGGGAATGGGGTTCTGGTTCTGCTACTGGTATAATGGGCCACACAAACCAAGCGCGTGCTTTGAGGACCCATGCCCCACATGCCATCCGCGTCTGTTTTGATGTCAATCAATCAACGGCCATACAAGCTTTAGGTGTGCGAACTACCAAATAGCCTTGATAAAGCAACTGCGTGTCCCATCAATACAACATGATACAAACTACTAACACCCATAAACAAGATGTTCCTTTCAATGTGGGATATTTATCTAAGGCGGTTTTTAGCATACCAACAGAACCACTATTTCTAATATTTTCGGGCAGGGCGTTCCACTTTTTAACTATGCGGTTACTGTAGAAATACTTCCTAGGGTCTAGATTGGCTTGTTTGCTCCCTAAGAGGTTACATGCGCCCGCACGGGTATTGTTCGAGTTTTGCCATCTCCAGTATGGACTATCCCTTTCACAATCTTATAGCAAAAAGTCAAATCGTGCACTAGTCTACGGTACTCTAGGCTATACCCAAGAACTTACACTGCATTTTGTATGAATGCGTAACGTATGGATATGGATAATTAAAGTTCATGACACGGCATCTGGCACACCTGGCATGTCAACGATGTAAATACGGTAGTCAGACAGGTTAGCAGATGGTCAGACCAGACTTTGTAAAAGCAGATGCGAGTTCAAGTCTGATTGTACTGGTTTTATGCTAGTACCGATTTGCTTGGTACGAGTATATAGGCTTGTCTGATTTCGCCTAGTAAGAGGTATCTATGCGTTGCGCAATCTTCGTCCAAACGATAGCCCCAAACATAAGCTTTTTCTGGAATAACTTCGCGCAGAGGCAACCTAGAGCGACGTCATAGGTATCAATCAATCGACTCGTCTCAGTGAGACGAATCGAATGGTATGCTGATGTTGAAAAATACTCAGCGGTTCGTTCAGTTGCGCCAAATCGCACGTTTTTGGGGGTGTTTTTGAGACGTCGTACTGCGCCAAATACAAACGGTTTTGAGCCGCTCTTTTTGGTATAAAGAAACCTAGATTGGATCTACTACGAGAGCCAAACTGCATGCTTGTACGTGCCCTGTAGGCCTGTAGCGAGCGCAGCAGCTGCTCAAAGTTGGGTCGGAAAGACATCGTATCCACCTTAAGTATGTTACGTACAGTACCTATTAGCATCTGGTCTGATCATTCCTAAAAAGTAACAGAAGAGCGTGTGACTTCTTTCTTGTCAAAGTGCGTACTGCTTCTCAAATTACAACAAGCTTGTGAGGTGCGCTTTTTCTCGGATAGTCGCCGAGAAGCTTTGATGATTTTCTTCGGTACAGCACATCCAATATGGTAGGCACCTGTTCTTCGAATCCATTGACGATCAAAGTTTCCTTGATTCTCCGCAGCTTTGTCATGTCGAGCTTGCCTAATGTGACCGCTTCAATTTGGACTAAATCTACGCTGATGCTTGACCAAGGAAAGGATTGAATAATATCCGTTTCGGAGCCTTCGGTATCAAGCACCAACCAATCCACATGACTCACGTTGAGGGCATAAAGCACGTCTGTAAAAATAACCAGTGTGTACGTGGGTCGGCGTACATAGTTAGGTACATACGTAACGTACTATTGTAACCTATGTATGCATGTACGTACCACTGTTTAAACATGTGTGTACGTGCGTATGTGACTGATGAACTGTATGTATGTATGTATATTGTATACCTGTACGTACGCGTGCATGCGTTACGGCGTCACCTACATAGGCCTACATACTGTACGTGCGTATTGTTCATGTATAGGTAGCATACGTTTGCATTTTTATTTACCGCCTAGCGAAAAGCAGTTGACAACGACGCCTTTCGCATCCGTAGTCAACAGTGCTCCTGATCCACCTTTTTCCGATAGTTTCAGTTGCTTCACAGGGTTGCATTTAGGCTGACTACTGTTGACAAATGTCAAGCAACCTTGTAGCAGGAACGCCTTTCGCTGTTTTCCTCTCATTTTGGCGAAATTTTCCGGTCCAGGTTCAACCAACAGACCTGTCCAGCCTCGTTCTCTCTCAGCCTCCAATGTATTTGAGTATGTTTCCCCGTCGAAGGCTCCACTTTCAACGAAAAAGCCGCCGCGCCTCACTCCAAAATATTTCCGAAACAACTTCGGACCTTCGTGATATTGAGAAAAATCTTTACGCGTAGGTTCTTTCAGACTGTAGGGTGCAGTAAAGTTTGGCTTGATGATGTATCCGAGAAGTTGCTTTAAAATTTCGGCTCGTTCGCATGTTACCTTCTTATTCAGCGACCTTTGTAATCGTCGCTGCTTCGAAGGCCGTGAAATGACGTGCAGAAAAATAATTAGCCCCAATACAACAAATAGTAGCAATAGGATATTTTTCGCACCTTGAGCGGTTACAATAAGCATTTGACCAGAATGGTTAGGCATACAACCAGCAGCTGCCATGTACGCATTATGTACAAAAGTTCCTATTCTATGGTTTTGTGGGTAAGACAAAATAGGTAATGCTTGTAAGTCCTGCTTTTGGCTTTTGCTACTGTTTTGGTACTCTAGTTGGCTTGGCTGGCACGCCTGAATGAAATGGTAGCTTTGGTATACCTACACGGTTCAGTGGAAGTATATTTTTCCTGATATTGCGTTCTGGCGTTTACAGTTCTTTACATACTATATCCAGGACATACATACACATCTGTCATACGTTATGGCGAACCCGGTACATTGCTCCAACCAAACTTGTAGTTATGTCGTAAAATAAAGTCGTGTCGTATGGAAAATGAATGTCGTCTGCACGTACTGTACATACAGTGTAAGCCTACATGCAGTAGTTTTGCGCTTGCAAAACGCGTTCGTTTGAGCAGTTGCCTTTATGTATACGTACATTACGTACGTATGTACTTAAGGACACAAACTGTTGTACATACAGTATGTATGTAAGTATATGTGTCCTCGCGTCTGTTCGTCCCAAAAAGCAACAGAAGACCGTGTGACTCTTTTCTTATAAAAGTACACCTAGTATTATAGCCCCATGGGGGTATGCAAAAATTGAGAGGTCCCATATGGGGGTATGCATCGGGGGGGGGTGATGCATTGGGGGGGGTTATGCATGGGGCATTTTTTATGTTTTTGAGAGGTGCGCAGAGGCATATTTTTTAGGTCAAAAGCACGTGTTTTAGGGCATAATTGAGGTCAAAACACGGTTATTCTAGTACAATACACCCCCAAGCAGGCTTATAGGCATCTTAGCTTGGTGTGGGAGTGGCTATGGGTACTATATGACCAGCTTACATAGGTAGGTTCAGGTACTGTACAGTACATATATGTATATATGTATACTGTATGTATGTATATGTAGTATAGTAGGTATGCATAGGGGGGGGGGGGGGGGTTATGCATTGGGCATTTTTTATGTTTTGCCAATATGGAGTTATGCATTGGGGGGGTTATCTACCGGTAAATACGGTAATCTCAAATTAACAGTTTGTGAGATGCGCTTTTTCTTGGATAGTCGCCGAGAAGCTTCGATGATTTTCTTCGGTACAACACATCCGACAGGGTAGGCGCCTGCTCTTCAAATCCATTGGCGATCAAAGTTTCATTGATTCTCCGCAACTTTGTCGCATCAATTTTGCTGTTTGTGACCGCTTCAATTTGGACCAAATCAACATTGATCATTGACCATGGAAAGGATTGAATAATGTCCATTTCAGAACCTTCGGTATCAAGCACCAACCAATCCACATGACTCACGTTGAGGGCAGAAAGCACATCTGTAAAACAACCGGAGTACATAGGTAGGCGTGGTAGGTACGCAACGTATTTCTAGTCTACAGTATGTACGTACGTTAGTATGCGTGTACATACATTACGTGCGTGTACTGTATATGTAAGTATGCGTGTACATGCGTTACTGCTTTACTGTTCAAGTCATAGGTGGCATACGATTGCATTTGTTTACCGCCAAGCGAAAAGCAGTTGACTACGACGCCTTTAGCGTTATTCTTAATCAAAAGTGCTCCTGATCCGCCTTCCTCCGAAAGTTTTAGTTTCTTCACGGGGTTGCACCCAGATTGACTACTGTTGATGGCCGTCAAACAGCCATTCAGCAGGAACGCCTTTCGCTGTTTTCCTCTCATTTTGGCGAAATTTTCTGGTCCAGGTTCAACCAACAGACCTGTCCACCCTCGTTCTCTCTCCGCCTCCAGTGTATTTGAGTATGTTTCCCCGTCGAAGGCTCCACTTTCAACGAAAAAGCCGTCGCGCTTCACTCCAAAATACTTCCGAAATTGCTTCGAGCCTTCTCCATATTGAGAGAAATCCTTGCGGTTAGGGTCAGTCAGATTGTAGGGCGTTGTAAAATTTGGCTTGATGATGTACCCTAGCAGCTGCTTGGAAATTTCGGCTCGTCCGCATATTTCCTGCTTGTTCAGTAACCTTTGCAATCGTCGCTGGTTCATTTGGATTAACCAAGATGGCCGTGAAATCACGTGAAGAAGTATAAAAATTAGGCTCAAGACGACAAATAGCGGCAATAAGATATTTTCCAACCTTGAGTTGTTCTCACGAACATCCTGAAAAGGTTTAGCGCCATGCACTTTCACGAATGAATTCGCTACTGGCGATATGATTTTGGGTAGTCGCGACGTGGGCTCGCCATATTTATTTAGTGTATAGTACGGTTAAATCGGTGCTGACCGATGTCTAGGGTCACCACGTCATCACCAATAAGGAACGGGACTTCGCGATTACCCAAAATATTTAGCGCAAAGTAGCGGATAACGTAGAGTGGCAAGTTCCAGCAGCCATTCCATTAAAATAGTTAGTTGCGTTTTTGACTGCACCGAGTGAAAAATGTTGAAGCTAATATTTGGTGGTCACGGTTCAATATCCATGCTGACATGTACATACAGTACTGTAGGTACATAGTACACGCATTTACACACACCCAATATCTGGCGGAAACCTGTTAGGTATGTAGGTATTCTGTCAATTTGTTTCACTGTAGTGTGATTGGCCTTATTCGCTTGACTTTATTTGACGAACTCACGTTGCTCGAACTGCTGTACAAGCAGTTGTATGTAACCTCCTCGAACATTATGGCGATCGTCGGTCACTGGAGCTCTACGTACGTATGTACAGTATAAACAACAGTTGTTGATTTGCGGCAGTAGAAGTAGATTGTTGTGCATTTGGTGCGGTGCGGTCAACAAAAAGATGGAACAACAAACATGCATGCGTATTAACGGCTGTGCTTTATTTTATCAACGCAACTTTGAAAGATCTACTTGTGCTTGCTTAACAGTGTTTTCAGCGTACCAGCACAGTAAATAAATATTTCAGCTGAACTCCTATGACGTACCGTAACTTCTCGTTCTGGGTTGGGTGGGTGGGCAGGTCAGCGTCAGATGGTGCACTGCAAAATGCACACAATTGATAAGCTACAAATTCGATTACCTCTGGGTGTCAAACGCAAACGTACAGCGTTGATGTTGGGTTTGTTTGCTCGATTCAATGATGCATTTAAGTGCTCTCTTATATTTCTTGGTAATTTTTTCATCAAATGCCGCTGCTTCAAGTCGAAAGTGTCAGCCTCTTGACTATTGCGACAAAACGCGCGGAATATCTAGCTGTTGCAGTGTTCAGGGAGATTTTATTGTGAATGGCCTTTACGAAATTAAAGGGTTTGTACGGTGGGATATCTCCATAGTAGTGAGGGCCCCTGTGGGCCCCATCTCTGCTTGTTCAGTAAGGATATAACGTGTACACCTATACGTACGTACGTGTTTATTGATGTTTTAGGAGTCCACGAATTGCAGTTTCATCCGTTGTTTACGCCGACAGCGAAAGTCGACCACGGACTGTCAAAAAGATGAGAAGGGAACGGAAAAAAAGAAAGTTTCGTCATAAACTGAATTCACAGAGACTGAAACTTTCTTTTTCCCTTCCCTTCTCTTCTTTTTGACAGTCCGTGGTCGACTTTCGCTGTCGGCGTAAACAACGGATAAAACTGCAATTCGTGGACTCCTAAAACATCAATAAACACGTACGTACGTATAGGTGTACACGTTATATCCTTACTGAACAAGCAGAGATGGGGCCCACATGGGCGAGGATCCAAATTTGACATTTTGTTTGGTGAAGCTACTGTATGCAGGTTTTATGCTGATTCCAATCGAAACCCCTAAAAATCCATATAAAATCCTTTTGGAATTATAGTCTGACCATGTAAAGGTCGCTATGGAAGTCAAGTCGTTTTTCGAAAAATAGAACGTCGAATGCAGATATTGTCCAAGCTTTACGTAACGAATCTGCAGGAGGAGTACAGACAAACTCGTACGTACCCACGCAAAAAGAATTTGAGTTCCATAGTGAACTCTCTCTGGCCAACTAAACTCGCAGCATTGTAACCTAACTTGGATTGCTTCATCCATCGCACAACCCCTTTATCACATACCCTCACACAAAGGCAAGAAATGCCAGCTATTGGTCATGTGAAGATGGTGAACCGTGGCGTGTGCAAGTATTAACAATGTCGGAGCTGTTCCTATATTTTTTGAACAAGGCTAGTGCACATCTGTCGGAAACTATCGGAATTTCGCTAGGCACTGTTATTGTCGATACATGTGCCAGTGCTGAGGTTGCATTCAAACGCAACTTTGGTGTAACTAAGGAACATCCCGGGTAAGTTCCTCAATTCCACACGTGTGTAAGTGTACCTCATTATGGCGTAGTATGTTGCATGTGCCTGAGAGGAGTAAAACGCAGCATCCTGGTTGGCCAGGTTTCCCACTATGAATAGCCGAGATGGATGATCGATCACCCTTGAAGTTGCCTCCCATGGGCATCTGTTTGTGAACATTTGTGTATGGTAATGTACAGGTATTGCACCAATTTTTCCGTTGATACTCGTCATCCTAACAACTCGAATTCCACCAGGATTACTGTGGTTGAAGGAAGCAGTGATGTAGCCAAGGCTATCAATGACATGATGGAAACCTTTTGCGTACCAGTGATTGCCACGTCTGCCACGGTATCAGAATTTTCACGAGTCACTGAGTATCCCTATTTCATCCGAGTTGTCCCAGCTGATGTCTACCAGGCTCAAGCATTGTTGGAAATAATGAAGCACTACAAATGGAATCAAATTGGAATCATATACGAAGACACGTTTTACTCTCGAGGACTGCGTCACGATTTCTCCAAACTAGTGACCAGCTTCCGAAGAAAGATTGACCATGCTCGGGGACAGTTGATTCATACTGGTAGTTATTCCAGGGCCAATTGGACCGTTTGCCCAGAATGGGCTTTTGAAATAGAGGTGAGGGAAAACGCTGTAGATTGGACACCGCTCGACCGTCACATTAAGAAGAGCACCAAGGCAGATATGCCTAAGGTGCTGTTACTTCTTATGGAAAGGCCCCGTGGTGCAGAGTTACTGGAATTTTTAAAGACAGCTAGCAATCAGTCATAAACCATTTTTTTTAAAATACAGAATACCGTATTTTTGGGTGTATAGCCCCGGGGCTATACAAAAATCGAGAGGTCCTATGGGGGGTTATACACTGGGGGGATATACAATGGGGGGGATAAATATGGGACAAAATTTATGTTTTCGAGAGGTGTGTAGAGGCATGTTTTTGAGGTCAAAAGTATGTGTTTTAGGGCATAATCGCGGTCAAAACAGGGTTATTCTAGTACAAAACATGCTCAGCTAAGCTTATAGGCATAGTAGCTTGGTGTAGGAGTAGCTATAGCTAGCTTATGACCAGCTTACATAGGTAGGCTAGGTACCTTCCAGTACATGGGGGGTTATACACCAGGGGGATATACACTGGACAAAATTTATGTTTTGCCAATGGGGGGTTATACACTGGGGGGGATATACAATGGGGGATATAAACCAAAAATACGGTACGTTTGTACATATTTCTCTTGGTATTAATTAATTTGCACAAAACATGGCTCGTTATAGCCATTGATTACAGAAGAAATAAACAATTTCGTCGCGTTACCCAAAAAATGGATATCCTTGAGCATCCACAAACGCATTATCCACATAAGAAGTGGTCGAAAACTGGTTGTTTGCTGTCTTTAAGAAACAATACAAACATGAAGTTCCAGCTGGTCACTGGAGATGGGCTCACACTGACGTCAAACGGATCTCTCCTAGGAAACACCTTTGGAACAACTGCAACATTTGAGGATGACCAATTCATTCCGGAGATTCAATCATACCTGCAAAATGTGACAGCTGGTACTGCTCTGACCCCATGGTTTCGACAATTCATTCTAAACCAGAACAAAAGCTGTGTTGGCAGCAACAGTCAGAGTGAGTATTGCCAGTCCATGAAGTTGACATTGACTTATGATGTGAACCGCACTGATTTCTATGGTTGGAACTGGAATATCTACACGAAGCTTATACCGCTATTTCGCATCTTAAATGACACATTGACGAGAATTCATTATAGCCTGTGCGGTTCCGCCAACCATCGCCCAACTGGTATGTGTGACAAGATGGCAACCATGACTGGTAGATATTTGAGAGATCAGATTCTCCAGCACAAGTTCTTTCTAAAGGGATCAAATAGTGCGCCAGGTGTCTATGGTGTGTACCTCTACCAAGGTAGCAAGCATTGGATGCATGCTGGTTGGTACAATTCTACTGGATGGCAGAATGACTCGCTTTGGCTAAACGATACACTGCTAAACGATACCCAGCTTCAGACTGGTTTTGATCGTATCAACTCTCACATTATGGAATGTTATCCCATGTGTCGAGGTGGATACCCAGTCATTGAGTCTACAAGCAGCTGCTGCTGGCAATGCCACAAATGTCCACCGTTTAGCTCTGTCATGACCACTGGAAACAACACCCTGCACCAGCAAAATGAATTTTCCAAATGCGAAGAGTGTGATGCTCCACAGATACCATCTGCAAATCACCGAACTTGCATCGCAACAAAGAATATAACCGCAATAAAGCTGAACCACCTTTCCCTACTCTTTCCTGGAGTTGTTCTTGCATTGGGATATCTCCTGGGCGTCACTTGCTTTGCCATCTCATGGCAACAGCGCACAACTCCAGTGTTGAAAGAGATGGGGGTGAAGACAGCTCTGGGAATTACAGCCTGCTCTATACTACTTACCATATTAATCAGTCTCTCAATCGCCAGCTTTCAATGGAGTGGGAAGTTGGTGATTGTCCTAAGCACCATCATATGGATGGGAATTTCAACAGCGTTGTGTACATCCTTCACCATCATTCTGATTAAGATCACCAGTCTGCAGAGTGTATCTTTTCGCAAGTGTTCACACAGCTATAAGCCAGATCACACAATAGGATGGTTTTTGAATGAATCCAGCTGGGGCCCAGTCACTATGTCAGCTATTAGTGAAGCACTGTTTCTTTTATTGTGGCTCTGCTTGGCATTTCCAGTTCCTGAATACTTCAAAGACCATGGCGAAAACTCCTTAGAACTTGGCTACATCCAAACTTCCTCTACTATTGTGAGAAAAACTACAACTCTTTTGTTTGTCCAGCCTGCCTTGTTGATCGTGTTCACTCTGATAAGACTGTTCAAGCACAGGAACCCATTCCCATATCGTTTCAGTCAGCTGCAAAATTGGTATCTCCAAATCACCTTAATACAATCAGCTATCCTTATCATCTGTACCTTCATTCCATTGGTATTTCTACCATCCTCAAAAGACCACCTACCAATCAAAATTGCAACCTTTACTGGTGTTTTGGCATTGCTGGCGCTTTTTTGCCCTTTGTTGATAGCAAGAATTGCATGGCTTGTCACCTTTCAACGCCATCTTAACACAAGAGAATACTTGAGTAGAGAAACATCCAGCATTGTCGATGCACTGAAGAAAAGGCGCATCAGAGCATCTGATTTGCATTGCAATGGCGTAGAGTTGTCAGAAAACTCTTGGTCCTCTGGCAACAATTGTGATGCTGTTGGTCTACTTGGCGCTGGAAATTTTGCAATGGTGATTCAAGGCACTCAGACGTTAGGTCATGGCAGGTCAAGAGCAGTCGCCATCAAGAAGTTAAGAGACACGGCTTGTACTCAGGCAGAGCGTAAGCAATTTCATGAAGAAGCCTACTTTATGGGGCAACTTGACCATGATAACATCATTCGCTCCTACGGTGTATGTCAACTGAAAGACCAGGTGCTGGTCTTGGTAATGGAGTATGCAGATAGTGGTTCACTGGAGAAGCTGTTGAAGGAACAGCTGAAGCCTAATCCTGCTAGGCGCTGCACTGGTTTCCAGCTCATTGGATTTGTTAAGGATATTGTGGCGGCCTGCATCCACATGGAAGAGCATAGGATTGTCCATCGCGATCTCAAGGTGGACAACATCCTTTTGCAAGTAGACAAGAAGGCCACAAAGTCCCCATCCTCAGTGCAGTACGTCGCCAAGGTCAGTGATTTTGGACTGGCAAAGGAGGTGGGACAGGTTCGGGGTACGTACCACACCTGTTCCTCTTCTGTGGCTCCCATAAATCACACTGCGCCAGAGGGACTTCAAGGAACTTTCTCCAGCAAATCAGATGTTTGGTCCGTGGGGGCACTCATATGGCAATTGTACCACTTTGCAGCAGTCCCCCTGAAGCACAAATCTGCAGTGGAAATCACTACCATTATCTGCAGTCGTCAGGAGACTGTTTTGGATCACGAGAATCCAGAGGATCCCGCAGTAGAAATGCCCACCGATGTGAAGGCAATGATGGAGAAATCCCTGGCTTTCAATCCAGCTGACAGATCCAGCTTCAACCACCTCCATTGTTTCTTTACTCAGCGTTATGTTGAAGCGCAGAATGAAAGAGAGGACTCTGCCTTTATCACGGCTGTCAATACAGGCAGTAATGAAAGTGATGTGGCTGGTCCTGGGGAGGAGGAACCACAGGAGATGGCTCCACTGACGATAGCTACTCCTGCATACTCAGAAGCTCTCCATGAGGAGACTTTTGGCCGACCGCAAAGACAATCCTCACTGACATCTTTATCAATTGCAAGCTGTGACAATGAAAGCATCCTTGTTGATTCCGGTGTCTAATCTAATCACACCAATCCCACATGCGCTTACACCAGAGTACTTCATCGTATTGCTTGCCGTTAGGATCAGAGACACCCCCAACCGTCTCCCATATTTTTCTGTTCGGGCGAACTTTTTCTATGCAACTTATACATTACCTATGTACATATTTATACTGATCTAATTGTTCAAATGACTGGGCTGTGTATGGTGTTGCGTCCATACTGCATATGGATAAAGCACATTTGCGGCAATATTAGGCTTTTCAACGTGTTACGTACTGTACGGTGGAAGGAAGTATGTAGATTCATGCTTTTTTGAAATATACTGATTTTTATTGTGAGAAGTCGGTATGATAGAAACAAAACTTGTTATTTCCATCCACACCTCTGCTTTGTTGTGTGCACATTCCCTGATAACATTCCGTTGCGCAAAAAAAACTTCAGATTCGCCCTGAGGGCACGTTAGGAGCCGGTTTTTCAGCCGTCAAGCCGCCGCATGCATACTATCAGCACATCATACTGTAACAGTATACGCACGGTGCAAATAGTAGAATAGGTAAGGTACCTTGCGCACACAGTTAGATTTTCAAAACCAAAAGTCAAAAGAGACGCCATAATAGGGTGCCAAAGACAGAAGAACAGACTGAAGAAGAACCCCTTTATTTTTATAGGCAAGTGTTCTACAGACTCCATAAAAGTGTACGTTTTCCATTCAATATAGTGCGGTTGTCCGTTTACTCAGTCACACTTTGTTTGTGTGGTCGTTCTGTCCATACTATTAGTCTTTCCCGATAAACAAACATATCAGCTGGCGGTCCCAAGGTCCAAACTTCCCCTGGAGTGGAAAACTGCACCTCATTTCCACCTTCCAACGTACTCATTTGAAGGTGATCAAGAGTTTGGATTCGGAGGTGACAGATAACTCTATCGTCTTAACGCCTTTATCGGTGAGGAGAAAAACCAGCTGACGAACAGGCGTACTGTATTCGAACAGGCGTACTGTATTCGAACTGTCCACCTCTCTTTGCTACACCTGTGGAAACTGACTGATTGGGTCTAAAATTAGTGACCGTCCAAAAATGACATGTCTCAGCTTGACCAGGAAGGGTTTGGCAGAGTTCGTCGGCACAGCCATGCTGGTGTTCTCAGGTAAAAAAAACGACAAGCACTGTCTCCATGATTTGCCACAAGAACCACCCCACATTCCGCTGTTGTTATCTGAATCAAAGTCAGTGCAGGTTGTCAGAAGTAATCATGTTGGATGCACATCACTTTTTGCAGCGTCCCAGATCAATACGGCTGGCGCTAGTGTGCTGGGTGCAGGCTTAGGCGTCGGGCTAACTTTGGCATGCATGGTTGCAGCTATTGGGCACATCAGGTTTGTTGTTCATCTATGATTCAGGGACATTGATACCGGGCTTTTCAAGCGTATTACGCGTATACAATAACACCAGTGGAGAAGTGCTCCTAAGGAGCACGAAGGAAGTGAGCGAGAGGCTCACTAGCCTGCAGATGCTTATGGGGTTGACGGCGCAGAAACCAGAAGGTTCCAACCACCCATCGCTGCCGAAACTTGCTACCCCTCCGAGTTGACAGCCTCTCGCACAATCTGCTGCTGTCTGACTGGTGCGGGCATACTTTTGCCCAATCCCAATCATGGCAAACAAAACTCTTCAATGACCTTTGTTGCCTCTCGCCTGCTTCTGTATGCCTGATCCATGCAGCGTTATGAATAAGTATGTGCATATGTATTGTACATATGTCTATTCTTTCTCGCATGTGCATTCGCATGTAGTAAGTACCCATTCAATAATGGCCTCCAATGTGACCAGCCGTTTCACACGTTTCTTGCCAAATATGTAGAAGGCGAGAGGTCCACCAGGGTTCGATCTTCTCGATAAAATATCGGCTTTGGAATCAAGTTTCAGCAGAAGTTATCACTTGCTGTTGCTCAGGATAAACAGCTATAAGCTAAAAGACATGAAATCTTTACAGGTAGTATGTAAGTATGTATGTTCTACTCTTGAGGAAACACCACATTTTCTTGTCTTTGAACTAATGCTCAAGGTTTTTTGTTGCACCATATTATGTACCAGCATGTACATGTTTACATACATATAATTACCTAGTTAAGATGACCAAATATTATGGTTTGGATCCAGCGTTTTGCATGTGATCAGGCATACAGAAGCAGGCGAGAGGCAACAAAGGTCATTGAAGAGTTTTGTTTGCCATGATTGGGATTGGGCAAAAGTATGCCCGCACCAGTCAGACAGCAGCAGATTGTGCGAGAGGCTGTCAACTCGGAGGGGTAGCAAGTTTCGGCAGCGATGGGTGGTTGGAACCTTCTGGTTTCTGCGCCGTCAACCCCATAAGCATCTGCAGGCTAGTGAGCCTCTCGCTCACTTCCTTCGTGCTCCTTAGGAGCACTTCTCCACTGGTTCCTGCCACGTCTACTTGAAATGTGAGAAGCATATAGGATACACATACAAGCATGCCAAAATTGTTCCCAATCGATACATTTTGTTTTAACACATGCATACAAATCTTTTAAAAAGTGAACTCGAGTTGACGAGATGTGCTAACGGAACCTCGAGATACATTGTATACATAAATTAGGGGATATACCTACATGGGACATTTTTATGTTTTTGAGAGGAATTGAGCCTTATGTGAATGTGCATTACAAATGCATACAATCTTTGAAAAACCGAGCTCGAGTTGACGAGATGTGCTAGTGGAACCTCGAGATACATCATACATTACATGGAACATTTTTTATGTTTTTGAGAGGAGATTGAGTATGTGAATGTGCATAACACATGCAATGCAATTCTTTAAAAATAAACCGAGCTCGAGTTGATGAGACCGCTAGTGGAACTTCGAGATACATCATAAATTACACAGGACGTTTCTTTGTGTTTGAGTGGAATTGAGACTATGTGAATTTGATTAGACTATGTGAATCAGGCATGAGCATGTCGCAGTGGCCAGCAATCGATAGATCTTTTAAAGACGAATCGAATGGTATCCCATAAGCCTACATTTAGCTAATTTTTGTTTTCTTTTATAATTATGTATGTTACGTGAATAACTAAAAACTATGTGAATCAGGCATATTGGAAACGAGCATGTAGAAATTGTTTCCAATCGATAGATCTTGCTTAGACGAATCTAATGGTATGTCACAAGCCTACAAGTCGTCAACTTTGTGAAAATAGCACTTTTTGCGACTTTCATCTATGTGAATGCATTTTTTACTATGTGAATCAGGCATAAGCATGTCGCAGTGGCCAGCAATCGATAGATCTTTTGAGGACGAATCGAATGGTGTGCTATGTGTGACCTCAACAATGCAGAAGGCATTCTTTTCACCTGTCTGTCGCGTCCTTAAGTATTGCTAAAGCGAAACATAAAAACAGCCAACTTTGACAGCTTATAACTCGAGAACGAAAGCGAATTTTAAAAATCTAAAAAAGTGCCATCGAGAGTAGAGTGAGATCTATCTTTTGGTATACCTACCACTCATATCCGAAAAAAATCCAGGGAGGAGTATGCGTTGGAACTTTGCAACTATTTTTACCACAAAATCGAAATTTTAAGGGTGTCAGAGGCCTTAAACGCAAAAAGTGCTCGGACCACTTTCCCAAGATCTTTACATTTCCCATCTTTTAAAAAAAAACCGAGCTCGATCCCTCGACTCGTTGAAAAGTTATGGAGGTCACAAATTTTCAGTACATAAGCTGTCATCTTTCAAAAATAGGTTTTCGCCCGTAGCGCCCTAACCAGTAGGCCGATCGAGCTGAAATTTTGCCAGCAGATACGTACCCATAGGGGGCATCTTCATGCAAAATTTCAGCTCAATCCGCCTCTTGGCTCGGGAGTTATGAGCAAATGTGTGTTTTTATTTCCGTCACTCCTATTTACACGTGACTAAGTAAGGTGGGACGCGGCGGTGCCTCGTTCGTGAGCCTCTCGAGGTTCCGCTATCGCGTCTACCTTGATAATTGTACGATATATACCTACGTTCATACGTCTTGCAGTGGTGGACATGTGAATCCAGCTGTTTCTTTGGCATTTCTGCTCATCAATAGCTTGAGTATTACGGAGCTCGTGGTCTACTGGCCATGCCAGATTTTGGGGTGCATTACTGGTGGTGTATTGTCAAGGGTAAGTGGCCAGCTCGATGGTGTATACAAACTGCACAACAGTGAAGTGAAGTCTGGTATGGTCTTGCATGGCAGTGACTTTCAAGTCAGTTCAGTAGTAAAAGGACGTTGTTTCAGCTGACAATGGATACCAAGACTTGGCTGTCCACCAAGGGTGGTATGGTTACATTAGACACTGAAGTCGTGGGTACTGAAGTCTGGAAAGGTGTCCTATTGGAAGCCATCGTCACCTTTGTCCTGGTGATGACAGTCCTGCTTGTGGTTGAGCAGAGGATTCCAGCTGGTCCTCTCTTCATTGGATTGGCAGCTCTTGTGGGCATTCTCCACTCGTAAGTATATGTAATGAGTAATGACTATGTATGAACGGGTGATTTTACATTACTGACATAGTATGTACCTACAGTGCAGTTTGTACGTACGTAGATGTTTGTCGATCTCAGACAGGCCAACTAATTTATTCGTACCGAGTTCGTCGGTCTTGCGTCGTCGACGAAGCCAAAGAAGCGCTTCAATAGGCGAGACCGACGAGCGAAGGGAGTAGAGTCAGCTATGGTTGCACTGGAGAACTCCGATGCAGCATTGTTCTACGTGTGACGGCATCCCCATACCCCATCAATCAGGAGTAAGACGTTCCGCACGCATAGCTTGCGTAGCGGAATAGATCCTGTCTGATTTCGACTACCGTGCGTTGGACCCCGCTCCAAACACCACAGGACAATGCATATACAAAAGCACCAGTGGACGTTATCTCAGCTGAATAACGTCCGGTGCCGCCGACCCTCTAACGTCACATGCCTTGTTCACCAGACGCCCGTAAATCCATACATCCGTCCGTCAACCCATCATATACCGTATTTTTGGGTGTATATCCCACTATTGTGTATCCCCCCTAGTGTAACCCCCCATTGGCAAAACATAAATTTTGTCCTGTGTACGTATATCCCCCCTGGTGTAAACATCCTTGTACTGTAAGGTACCTGACCTACCTATGTAGCTGGTCCTATGCTAGCTATAGCTACTCCTACACCATGCTGCTACAGTATGTCTGTAGGCTTAGCTGAGCATGTCTTGTACTAGAATAACCCTGTTATAACCGCGATTATGCCCTAAAACACATACTTTTGACCTCAAAAACATGCCTCTACACACCTCTCGAAAACATAAATTCTGCCCAGTGTATATCCCCCCATTGTATATCCCCCCAGTGTATAACCCCCCATTGGACCTCTCAATTTTTGTACACCCCCATGGGGCTATACACCCAAAAATACGGTACTGTACGGTTGACGTGGGGTTGGGTTGACGAACAGACGGACACGTAGGGATTTACGGACGTCTGGTGAACGCGGCATGGTGGTGAAGGTGATACGTGAAAATGCGCATCTGTTTTTTTCAGTGGCCTGATCACTGGAGGTTGTGTGAATCCAGCTCGCGCCCTGGGGCCAACTTTCACCATGTGGGCATTCAACGAGAAAGAGTTTGTCGAGGAGCACATGTATGGCGTATGGCGCTATCATTGGATCTACTGGGTTGGACCTGCGTTGGGTTCAATTTTTGCCGCCTTCCTTTTCAAGTGCGGAATTTCCGTTTTATTCGGTGTTGCGAAACCCTAGGCGCTTCTCCCTAGTCCGTACAATATGTACAGTACAAACAAACGTAGGTACACATACTATTACACTGTACTATTCGCGTTATTGCAGGCTCATTTTTGCTGAAAATCGACTGATGAAAGATCCAGAGCCGAAGCTGGATGAAATGGTCAATGGAGACATTGAGATGAGGCCAGTAGCCAATGGCACTCCAGTAGTAGCCAACGGGCCAAGACTCAGAACTATCATTGTCTCAGAAGATGGAGTGGAGCATTATGGAGCGGACTAAATGCATCAAGGGGTGAACTAGAGCGAACTCCTAAAAATTTCGTCTACGAATTAAAACCCGTACATTTTTGCATCTGTACAATACATTAACGTAGTTTGTTTTATTGCTACAGTATGTTCTTTTTATTGGTATGTTAACCCCATCCATAATCTCAGTTGGCCGCCTGGCCGCACCATAGCAGTAGCCGGGGCAACCGCAAGGGAGTATGCGGCCAGGCGGCCATCTGAGATTATGGAGGGGGGTTAACATAAAATGCTCTCAGTGGATTATTGCCTCGTCCAACTGTATGCCTGATAATGATGCGTCTTGTTGGTGTACGTACCATGTTGCACATAAATATCGATGATCGTGGTATGGCGCTTAGAGATGATAAAGATATCGACGATTATGATCTCCTGAGCTGATGGTCATGTCCATTGGAGTATTGAAAGTTGTACTAGGGAAGCAATGAAATAGACGAGAAGTGAAGTTGTGACAGCTGATGCGGTTGTCGTTAAGATCTTGTCGCAGCCGGACGAACTGCTGGATGTGTGCTTCGCCTCCTCTTTTTCGAACTCCTTGATGCCAGCAGCGACCATCAGGTCGTTCGCAGCTCTGATGCCGCTGCTGTACGCGCCGTGCACAGTGCCGAAATCTCCGCCGATCATAAACTCTGTGTGCTCGCCGGCGAAAAAGATTCGGCCGTCCACTGCTTGGCCGATATTGCAGCAGTCTTCAGCTTTCATGCCTAAACATACAGTACGTACCTACATTCGTGAGAATATTGTCACATCAACATAGCGCGCTGAAGGCTAAATGCACATACAATATGTACGTATAGGGTGAGGATGAAGAGTCGTAAAAGTGTTTACCATATTTTGCGAACGAATAAGCTCCGTAAAAGTTTGGGTCGAGGCGCCACCTGGTGACTTTCATAGAAATCAGCTGGCGACGCTGCAGCTCGCTTAAGCCGACGATTTGCTCCAAAACGTAGAGTACTGGAAAATTGCAGCAAAGCATGCTCCACATACGTAGCATAGTACGTACCACCTAGTATGAGGTATCTGTCTACATTACGCAGCCTACCGTAGTAGGCTGTACACATACGTACGTAGTAGGCTGTACACGTACATAGCAGGCTGTACACTGTATAGGTATTCCTCCATATTCATTACATTTTGGTGCAATTTCGCCGTCCGGCAGTTTATCCGCCAAATCCGCGCCGTCTCCGCTGAGGAAAGCGAGTAGTGCCGGCATTCGCCGCTCATGTAATCGATGCAGATTCACAAACATCAAGGGGAAGCCGGCGGGCTGGCGCGTGCCAGTCATGATATAGTCGGTATCCGGCCAAAAGGCGGCGTCAAACAGAAGAAAGACTCGTACGACGTTGCCGAAACCTTGATGAACAACACGTAGGCTACGTATCGTAAAAGAGACACGAATAAACAAACACTCTGACTTTTCCATCAAGGAACCGGCGCCTCCTCGCTTCCTGAGCTTAACTTAGGAACCGGAGCTTTACCCAGCTACGTACAGTAGATTGCCATCCAAAGAAGCCGAGGAGCTTACCGATTCTCTTGATAGCTCTCCGCTGTTTTTTCGGCAATTTCGGAACAAATTCGATGGTTTTCGCCTTGAGAACACCCAACGGAACTGAGATCACAATGTGGTCAGCCTGAATCTGCTCAGTTCCATCCAATTTCTGCACCGTTATCATAAGTGGCTTGGTGATATTTGGCTCCGCCTGCTGCTGTACAACTTTTGTCACGGTATGCCCGAGCAGAAGCTTGAATTTCTTGCCATGCTTGACGATGCTAAAAAATAAGGGGAACAAAATGTCGTCCAAAACGAACAAATTTCTGGTAAGTTTTGCATTCATACCCCATGTGCTACAACCTAGGCCACAAAATCATGTGAGTAGTACCAAGACTTGGTAGTACATATGTATCTCAGGAACACAAAATTGCTTACACTTCCACAACTTTCGAGTACCCTTCCGGCATACTCATATCACCGCCTTCAAACTTCATTCCTTGACCATTCGGATGTCCATCGTAGAATAAAGTAGAGAGCTAAAACAAAGAAGTCACAGAAGTTGACTGATTTTTGCTTATTTTTTGTTTCAAAGGATTATGGATTTTCATTCGGCACTCACCTCGTCAAAATGGCCCCCGTTGTACGACTCTATGCCAGGGATGCCTATGGTCTGAGCAAAGTCTGACCGAAGCAGCTTGTTCAGCTTTTCATCTCGCAAGGATTCCAAAGCTTTCGGCATCGGAAGGTCAGATTTATTTTGCCGCACAAATTCCACCGCTGCCTCCTCCGCCATTTCGCTAATCTGAGGTACCGTTAAAATTACCGTTGTAATCTTAATTTATATGCCACAGAATCGGTGAAAAATAAGCCTCATTCGTTATTAAAATTTACCTCGTCAAAAATGTCAGCTGCTTCTGACGCGTCCTTGCCATCAACAAAGTAGGCTGTTTCCGAGTTTCTTACGACAGCACTGGAAAGAGGTAGTTGGTGTTCATCGCACAGCTTCCTGATCGGCTGACTAGTATCCTCACCTTGGTGAAGCCACATGGCACCCAACTCAATCGGAATCCCTAAACTTCAAGACTTGAAACTCTCTCGTCATCCAACTCAACAAATAATTTTTAAAGCAGAGGAAAGTGTCTATCGAGGAATAGTACAAATATGTAGGCTACCTCGTACTACGCATTGTTTGGTGATCATACCAACCTGGAAACTGCGGGTGTTCATAAGTCCATATGCGACCGCCATATCTCTCAGGATTAGCCTCCAAGACCGTGATGTCGAACTCGCTATTTTCCGCCAACTGGCGCGCCGATGCCAACCCGGACACCCCAGCTCCAACCACCACCACCGATTTCCTCAAGTTTGCTTGATTCCCTGAAATGTCAAAAATAAAATTTGACGCGTCGCACAATCATAGAAAAGGAGACCCAAAAAAAAGAAAAGGAGAAAAAGGCACGCCAACCCACAAAACAAAAAGAAAAAAAGAAAAGGAACAGAAAAAAAAAAAAAAAACAAAAAAAAAAAAAACAAAAACAAAAACAAAAAAGATTAAAACAAAAAAAAAAAAAAAAAATAAAAATTCCGAAAAAAAATAAAAAAAAAAAAAAAAAAAAAAAAAAAAAAAAAACAAACATTAATCAAGGTGAACAGATTACGGTAGGAAACATTAACTGGCTAAATTAGCGTCCAGTTCGAATATCACATACCTGCAGCACAGCTAATTACATTCAATAACGCTGCGAAGCAACAGTGCAGAGTTACGTACATAGTAGTACTCGTGCAAGCTCGTCATATCACACTGTAATGTGTTTTGGCAGATGCAGCAAGAGGCAAAAATGCACGCGAAAAGCAGAAGCAGCTGGAAGCAATTTGACGCCTCTGAGAAAATTTGGGCACATTGCGCGTGCATCATATAAGTAAGCTATTTCTTATTAGCTAAGCAAAGCGCGCCATTGTTTATTTGAACTACTTTTCGTATACCTATGTTATGTACATACTTACGTTTCATAAGACCGGGTTGTTGAGATCAGAGAAGCAATACGTATCTGAGAGGCGCATCTGTAATCCGACAAAAAAATCCGCTAAGGAATTAAGTCAGGGAGATATAGGAATTTTTCTTTCTCGTTTCACTCACTCACCTTCATCCTTCTGTCAATATCGAGCTGAAGAGAATTATTCCACGTTGACGGCAGCAGAGATTCCCAGCACATGCTGTACTACAATGTGAATACTTGCATAGTAACGCACACAAATCAATTTGTAACCATCAAGGCCGTATGTTGCACAATACCCTAGGCCACAAATTCTGTTGCATCAATAATTCTGACTGAATCGATTGCTGTACCTACGTACGGTTGGCTGGCGCTTGCATTACGATCGTACGTACAGTGACACTGATAAACATTAAACAATTTTATTTTACTATAGACGTTTTGTAAAAAAAACAGCAGCTGAGCTGGCCGCACTTGCAAGCTGTACAAACGTACCTTTTGCCATATATGACGTACACAGAGATTACATTGCATATTATGCCAGGAAAAAGCACGTATTTGTACGTATCAATTGTACTTGTGGTGTGCAGTACTATTCTTCCGAATCTGCAATATCCACTGTCATGTTGGAGGGATGAGAGCCGATGGTGGACAAAATTGGCCGATATCGCCTCTGCGTCGCCTGAACTGGTATTGGCGGTGCCGGAATCGGATTGGTCACCGTCGACCCTGGACCGATAGTCGACGACCTCTGCTCTGCCACAAGTGTGCCATACGTTGACAGTGCCGTGCTGACAGAGACGGGTTCAGTTGCTACTAGTACGTCTTTCGCCTCCGTTGTTTGTGCAGTTGCATTGGTTAAAGGAGGGATCTGGCGGGAATTTAGGTAGTACGGGAAGGGCCAATTTCATATTTTTCACTTTTGAGGGGACTATCTGACGTAAATTTGCATCCTCTTTCGATCTAACCCCACATTCTGGAGCCGATTTTGCCTCTGTGAAGCGGCGCCCCAGTAGGAAGGGGATTTCGCAACACTTTGGCCTATTTCGAGCTTTCTAACTAGGGCGCTGCTTCACAGATGCAAAATCGACTCCAGAATGTGGGGTAAGATCGAAAGAGGATGAAATTTTACGTCAGATAGGCCCCTCAAAAGTGAAAAATATGAAATTTGCCCTTCCCGTACTAAATTCCCGCCAGATCCCCCTTTAAAGGCTGGCTACTGCTAATTTGTTGGTCAGTGGTTGTGGAGCTGTTGGTCTTGGTGACGGTAGAAAAAGTAGTGACCTCGCTGAGTCGATTGTAGATGCCGGACAGGTGAATCTGTACGTCCGCTAAATCTCGCTGCAGAAGGCCGACTTCGCCCAGTATGGACTCTTGGTTCTGCTGGACACTGGAGATGGCCGCGTGTAAGTCGGCGGCTATCAGGCGATGTCCGTCCGTGAGATTCTTGCTCAAATGGCGCAGCTGCATCAACACCTCCTCCTGCTCCTCTTGCATGGTCAGCATGGATTCTTGAACCTCGTGTTGAGCCTATAGATGTACAGTACAGTACGTATGTACGTGCACAGTACGTTCATGAAATGAAAACCAACCACCGACCGGTTGTGCCACTGCGGTTACGGTAGAGAATGGTTATGGAAAAGCGTGAAGAGTATGAGCAAAAAGAGAGAGATTATAGGTTGGCCTACGCGTACTTTTCTGATATCAACAAATTCGAACTGGCCTTCTTTCAACTTCTTCTCTGCCCGTTTCACTTTCTTGAACCTGCAGGCAGCACATAGCACAGCAATGTACAAACTGTATATATATGTGTGAACAGACGATAGAGGACTTGTTCTCCTCATCGAAAATCAAGCTACTTCTTATTTGAAAACGGTAGGCCCTTACTGGCTAATGGCCTGCAGAAACCTTCGCTGATGCTTGATCAGGTTCAGCTTTCCGGCCAATGAGTGATTGTTCTTGTGCTTGTGAATCAGCCACGTACGTTGCAGTACCCTAGCGGCGGCATTCCGAAAGCCGCTCGCCATCTTGGAATCCACCACAAAATTGTTCACCTGCTTCTCAGATCGAGTGAGGCAAATTTTACCGCTCATCACCGAGATCAATGCAGCCGACAGACCCGCACCCTTTAAAAAGCAACTAACTCGTAAAAATAAATACGTACTGGTTCCCTGAGAAAGGAAAAGGCGAATGTATTCACCACATGCAGTAAGGCGATTGAGTTGGTCGATAGTGTCCCCGCGGCATTTAGTGAAAGTTTGGATCAGTGCCTGAGGGGTCGTCGACTTTGTTCAGTTATCTGGAAACATCAAAAAGGAGCGAGCGAAAAGAAGAATTGACACCAAATGACGTCGACGACCTCACAGGCACCGATCCAAACTTTCACTATACGCCGCGGGGTCGCCATCGACCAACCCAATCGCCTTACTACTATACTGAATATGGTGGATACTGTAGGCGATTCTTTATCCAAAATCCATACCGCAATTCCCGTGCATATTGCCACGAATCTTCCGCAGTACGTATGCGGTACCACGTCTCCATAACCAACGGCCAACAGAGTAATGATGACCAGCCAAAGCGAATCCAGATACGTATGGCACGCATTGCCCCCTGCGCAATCGCCGGTGACGCGGCTGAAAACAAGCCGATGCTGCCCTTTCTTCTTGAAACATCATTCTCACGAGTTGATGCAATTTGTATACACCACTATACGTATTCCTATCATCGAATACCGTATTTACCGGTAAAAATTGAGAGGTCCTATATATGGGGCTATGCATAGGGGGGGGGGGGGGGGCTATGCATGGGACATTTTTTATGTTTTTGAGAGGTACGCAGAGGCATATTTTTTAGGTCAAAATAAGCACATGTTTTAGGGCATAATTGAGGTCAAAACAGGGTTATTCTAGTACAATACACCCCCAAGCAGGCTTATAGGCATCTTAGCTTGGTGTGGGAGTGGCTATGGGTAGCTTATGACCAGCTTATATACGTAGCTTCAGGTACTCTACAGTACATACGGGGTATGCATAGGGGGGTTATGCATAAGGCATTTTTTGTTTTGCCAATATGGGGCTATGCATTGGGGGGTATGCACCGCTAAATACGGTATGCTTTACCGTTCGCACTGGGTGTACATCCAGGCAGCGCAGCTGCAAACAGACACCGTCACCACTGAGAACACCAGTAGCGGATGGTCGGACAGGAGTGTTTTGGTGACAAATTTGAAGTTGACAGTCACGTGATTGAAGGAGGCGATGCTCCAGATGGAGGTGTCCTGAAACTGGCGACTGTGAAACACCAGCGTCCGACACAGCAGGTAGGCCCGGCAGAACATGGGAATGGACAGCAGCACGTCCAAAGGCACGGAGACTTGCGGCGGCGCCAAATGCGTCGAACTGACTGCTCCCCGCAGAACCAGATCCGGATATGTGAAATATACGTGAGATACGCCTGAAATTATACATAACGATACCTCGTTCATATAAAGTCACGTAGGTATGTGTACAAGATAAGCCGAAAAGTGAGAAACCGCGCAGCCTGGACATTTTCAGGCGTACGTAGGTATGTCGGATGTACAGTATACCAGTGAACTTATGAACGAACATCGTACATTTGAACGCGGTGCAATACACGAGCGTCTAGGTACGTACAAAGGGGGAGGAGAATGGCGCGGTTTAGTGATTACCAGGAATGGGACAGAGGCCACATACGACTAGCTCAACAATGGCAGAAACGAGACGCTTCGTCGTCAGCGCCACCCTCCAATCATCCGCGCCGCATTCCATCAGATAAATCTGTCACAAAAAAATTCATCAGGATAGGCCTAAATCATCCGTGAGCGTGAAATGAATCGTATTACGGACAATCAGGTACGGTACCGAATGTACGTATACATACGTACTGTACGTTCGCGTGGCTTACATCAATTTCAATCTTGTAATGAGCCAGAATTGCTGCAAGTAAGCCGATGGTCGTGAATACTACGACGGACTTCAAAGCGTTGGTGGCAGATGCGGCCTAAAAAATTCGAAATCCAACTCTTCAAGAAAAGCACAGTGGCAGTGGCTACAAACAAACAACTGCTGTCAAACAACTTTTCTGTCCCTATTCCAGCGCCCTTTCGCTCAATATTGGAGCTTACAGTACAGGGCATTATGTATGTAGCTACTGTAAAGCTTCGTGCATAACCCCATTCGAATATAACCCCTTCGAATATAACCTCCCTCGTGTGGTGACTAACGATTTTTCTATCCCCCCTCGTACCCCTCTCTAACCAAAATTTTGAAAACGGCTAAAACGTGCAAACAACATGTTGCTGTTGATTTGGCACATTTTGCTTCGCCTCGTGTATAACCCCCTCGAATCGACGACTTTGGATTTTTATCCGCCGGGGTTATACACGAAGCTTTACATACAACAGTACACGGAGGCTGGCTTATCGTAGTGTACGTATACCTGACTGGACCTGAGCCAGGTAGCGTAGGCTACTTCATGACTGATCATCATGAACACGATTCCGAGGAGGGCGAAGGCGACGCAGATGCGGCAGCATCGCTTCCTCTTTCCGAACAGCTCCTTCCGCAGCAGGATGCTGGTCTTGGTGGCCTGGCATGTGGACAGTGTCATACATAATGCACTTGCTCGGATACGATTTTGACTTTCTTCTGCTAATTGTTACTGTCATTATTACAGTTATTACGTATTGGTTTCGACCAAAGGTGCGTACGCTAGTGATACTCGCGAGCTGTTTTACATACGTCATCCGTTTAGCTGCTCGTTAATGTGGGTTAAAGGCAAGGGGTCCCCTAACACCGACCTTCGAATTTTTAGTTCAAACCAATTTTAGCATAAACTACATAAACTACACTACCCTTCCCTCTAATGTACGTTTCCTCGATTTTCGAAATACCTACCTACCTACCTACCTACCTGGCTGTGTTTCTCCTGCAGCAGTGGCACCACGTAGCCAGTCGCGGCTCTGGTGATTGGTGGAGCGGGGGGTCTGCAGCTCCTCCCTGACCCACTGCCTGCTGCAGCTGCTGGATGCTGAGGCAGCCGACCGTCTTCCGAGATGCTGAGACCGGGAATGCGCCCTCCGCCCTGCGACAGCTTGCACTTGTTCCTGGAGCTGCTTTGGCGTCGCTCTGCAAGCAGTACGGGCCAATATGGGACAATGGGGTTTAGTGATGAGAAGATCGAATAGAAATATTGTGATCGTGATTATGTAGCAGCCGATTGACGGCGGAATCTTAACGACGTACAAACAATTAGACTAGTACCTAGTACTACTATGTTATGTAGGTACCGTACCTACTGTGTACTGTACAAGCTTTCATGCAAACATATCAGTATGTAGCCTACGTACGTACGTACTCTTGTATATTGCGGCCGCAAATGGTACAATGAAGCACGGGTTTTTCGACGATCGATATATTTTGCATCTTGCCATAGAAAGGCACGCAGCAGAGCTGCTCCTTATTTTGAACCCCCGCGCATACTATTCGAGAGACAACTATTCCTTACCTGGTGTGCTGTGGCCGCCGCAGGTGTCCATGGTTCCCTCTCTGGACAGCAGGCGTCCGTACTTCTTTCCGGCGCGCACGAAGTCGCTGTTGAAGAGCGAGGAGATGGAGGTGTACTCGGAGAGGGTGCTGCGTTTGCGCTGGTGCTGCCCCATCATGCGCTGCGGCGTGTCGCGCCCGCTGCAGCTGGTCACCCCTCCCGTGGACTGGGCGTAGGCCGTGTCCACGGTGAGTGACTTCTGGTACTCGTCGCCCCCCAGCAGAAAGCGGCGCTTGCTCAGCGGCTGCGAGTTCATGCCGGTAAAGTTGCTGCTGTTGTTGGTGGCGCCGCCGGGACTGGACATGGGCTGATTGGATACGGAGGTCGAGGATTCGGGATCCGGCTCCGGCGTCTTCTGTCGACCAGGACCCACGACTGAAACCCCCGTCCGATTCAACAAGCTACAGTATACGATTGTAGTATCTCTTAGGCAAGCTTTTTTGCACCTGGCACGACCAGGCATTGCCGGAAAATATTGACAGTTCCTCAAGAGCTAATCCGTGCTAATGGATAATATAACGGAAAACATGCTAGTACATGAACGTACAGCAATGGGTAGTTCCGATGTAGGCCTATGTATGTACGTAGAAAAGCGTCTTTGAATAATCATGTATAACGCGCTTTGCTGAATCGGACGGGAATGAACTGTTGCGAGCCAGGAGCTGAGGAGAATCCATAGCTCGAATGGTGTTCGGTTCAATGACTAAAAGCAAACAGGAAAGGACGTAGGCAGGTAATCACACATGTTAATTCGTCAACAACGTGATAATCTAGTAATCCACGCCCGAAAAAACAAGTCATAGCATGCGGGAGAGCTCTTTGTCAAGCCGGTAATTATTTTCTTATTTTATTTACCCCGACGTCGCTTGCTATCAATCAGTCATAGATCGCCAGTGCACATACGTACAGTATACACTTTACTGGTACACACACACATCCAGACAGTTCAGTGTAGGTGCATACATCGTGCAGCATGCTGTCGTTTTGAGCACCTAAGGATACAACAAGGAACAAATAAAAGCGGTGAACCGCGGTTGGAGAGATATTTTTCGATTGATTCTTATCGCTCCTTCCGGCAATCCTCAGAACGTAGCTGTGCATGCTGTACATGTACATAAAGAATATCTTGCTAGGTACGTACTACAGCTACCGCAAAACCCTTGTTTCCATTTGGCTTGAGTGCCCTCCATCGTTATACCGCGAAATACTAAGAGGAAAATGAGTTCCATTTCCCTTCATTTCTTCACCAAAATGGAAGGAAAACGTGTAAAATATCGTGAAGTGCTAATATCCCCGGATTGGATAAATCTCTGTGCCGCACTGTCATTACGTAAGAAGGAAAACCATCACATAACCGTAATACAAACTATAGGAGCGATTATGACGGGACAAATTTGGCATTGGCAATCCAACTAAACAGTAACACCACCCACACTTATTTTATTTTCCTCTCATGCTACATACCATACGTACATACACCGGAACAACCGACAGTACTTAGATTCGATAATACATTTCAGCTTGCACAACCTGCGCACATTTCCGATGTGTTCCAAGTAAATAGTACCCACGTACAGGCTAAAATACCATAGAATCAGCGGAAGCTAAAATAGCGCTCACCTTGAATTAATGGCATGGTTGGTCTCCTGTTTTCCTTGCGAGAAATCATAAAGGGCATGATCATGACGTTAATGGAAGCGACAGGTTTGTTTTCATTCAAATCGAGTAAAAACAGCTACTGTACTGTACACAGTGTTTTTTTTTACTTTTTCGACCTCTTTGGTGCAAAAAGCAAAAAGTAGAAGCAGGAAAAAATACGAGGCAACTGAAAGGTCGAAGCTTCAAAGTAAGTAAGTTGAGCGAAGAATTTTTATTACTCCTATAAACATGGGCGGCTCGACAACCTAACTTACTACATAGGCAGTCCATAAAAACGCATGAAGTACGGTAATTACCTGCTTAGCGCATACACGGACATCTGCGCAAAATTAGCCCTCAAATATTGACATCCATTTGTAAATTTGCGCAATGCGCCTAGTAGTTGTAGAACACTAGTTTCCAAAGGCCGATAGGAGTTGCGTGACAGGAAACATAATTTAAAGAACTTCGTCCCCCATAGACAATTATGTAGCCTAGATTACTAAAATAAAATACCGTAGCCATTGTACGAGGCCAGATATGTACAGAGACAAGCCTTACGCATGTATCATAATCATCCATCCCCTTCCATCATGCAAAGGAGCGCATGCATGCATCACTAAACCTACGTACGTAAAAATACGTCCATCACCTAACAAAGTGGCACAAACACATACAGATTCTATGGCACGTACGGAAACACATCACACGAAACCTACTCTATTTTGAATGAGTTATGCTGTCCTTACGTACACGTTCCATATTCTGAGATGGTATGCAGACGATCGTCTTCCATATTCAACTATAAATTAGCTGAAAGGGCAAAAGTGCAGCAAAGGTCGCAAGCACAATATTGGCAGCTTTTTCTATGTGTCGGGGAATAACGTACATACGTCGGTATGATAATACATATATGGACATGAAGCAATGGTAAACGATTGATGTCTATTCTGTGATAAGCACTAGGCAGGCATTCAATTCATATCATGATAGCTTGTAATAATACACGGTTTAACAGTGAATAAGTGAAAATGAGTCGGAAAAAACCAACGCTGCCATGCGAGGGCCTACGGATAGCAGAGGCATCCGATTTCCTGTCTCCATCTTTTCTATTTTTTCTGCACCACTGTTCGTGGACTTCCACGTACTGAATGATCATTATCCCAAGCGCATACACGACCATGGAAAAGCCATGATAAGCTACTAGTTGAAGGTACAAAAGCGAGGAGATACGCCGAGGAGACACCCGCCGACCAGAGAGGAAGCCTAATTTACGGCACCTAGGGAGGAGTGCAATTTCACCAATTATGTGCATAGGATAGGGTAAATAATACAGTACATACAATATACGGTAAGAACGGAACCGCAAGAACGCGAAAGCAGGGAAGGGCCTGCAAGAAATTTCCCTCAGAAACGCTACACATATCAACAGGTTTTTGAATAGGAAATCGAAAAAAGCCTTGAGGCCGTAACGGACATATTATATCTTTAGAGGGAAGCGGGCGACCGTGCATAAGTGTGCGTGTAAAAATTTGTGCCTGCTTCCCTTACGCCGTGTGGGCTTGTCGTGTATTGCGCGGAATGCAAGATTGAAAGTCCTTCTTGTGCAGGGACGGAGGAAACGTACGGTTGCGGCAGTTTTAGTCGCTCTTAGCTATCCAAGTTTTAGCGCATATCCAACTGCCTCCACACCGTTGCAGAAATTCCCCCTCGGCTCGTCTGGAGGCTGCTCGTCTGCGTGAGGTAGTCGAAGCCGATGTATTTGCTGGTTCCAAGTTGGGTCCATTCAGCCATCCTCCTGTATCCCATTTTACTTGTTCACCGCTCGCTGTGATTCCGAAGAAACCAGCGGCTCCTGGGCTGCCAGAGAGGATTCGAGTGATCCATAACTTGTCTGCGCCAGTGGGAAAAGCTGTGAACGAAGCCAGTAAAGATCACGGAAGAGGTAGGGAATGGGTAGCCCAGGCACCAGCGAAAAGCGATCCCACTGCGCCCGCGAAATGGCGTCCGCCACCTCGTTTCTCCACTCCAGGGATGTGCACAGCTGTCACCCTGCAGTCCCAGCCAGCACACAGAAGAAGAACAGTACACGTAGCAACGCGCTCATGGCGGGGGAACAGAGACTTATTACTTGCGAGTACATGCGCAGCAGTGGCAGAATCGACGTGAAATTTGATACTCTTTCCCTCTCCACAGATGTCCCCATGTTGCCACAGCAGCCACCCACTGCAAACAACTCCTTGAAGGGGATGGATTGCCGCCGGTAGAACCATCCATCAAACTGTGCGTACACCCATTGCCCATTGCAGAATGCACCACAAGCCTCTGCTGACGCGTCTGTTGACAGACACAAGTCTGCGTCCATAGTCCACTGGTAGTCAGGGAAGATCGAGCAGCCGTTCCAAATGGGGAGGAAGCAACGCCACCCAGGTCTCGTCCATCTGGGAATTCGGTGCTAGACGCTAATGGCGTGTCGTAATCTGTACAGGCTTTGCACAGGTCGATCATGCGGCGCAGAAAGGGACTCCGACCTGCCCAGCACACCAACGTCACGTGATGCAGCTTGCCCATAGTGATGAAATTCCGCGTTTCGTGGCCACACAACGCACTGACCACTCCTCCAGCAAAGCCATCAGATCGGCGAGGCGTTTCTGATCAATACGCAACTCTTGGGCTACAGAATCGATCCTCAATACCCAATAAACTCTATGCACTGGGTAGGGCCTTCCGTCTTCTCCTGTTGGAGGCGAAAGCCAGTTCCGCCGCCGTCGCCATCACAGTACGTACGTACTCACGACAACCCTCCTCCGTTGGGTGAACCACAAAGAAATCATCCAAGTAGTTGTACATGTTTGCAACACCCCGGGCCTTACAAATGTCACGAAAAGCATTGGAGAAAGCCTGGAATATGGAGCAAGAAGAGCGCAGCCCAAATGGCAGGGTAACGTCCAGAAAGTCCCGCGTCCGCCCCCAGGTTGATCCACGTGCAAACCCAGGTAGCGCCATTGGTCAGGGCGAACGACGATATGTTTGTAGGCGTCTTTGAAGTCCAGCTTAGCCATGAAAGCACCCTTGCCACACTTTCGCACCATGTCCACGGCAATATCG